>JAGSMP010001516.1:0-135433 GCA_029286625.1 Parnassius orleans
CATTTTGAGGTACACTTTACAGAGAAACTATCACACTTTCAGGTTTGCACTTTGACATAATATTTTCGATTTATGTCTAGATGTGTTATCAATTATAAAAATATTATTTTATTCACATTTAAAAAATAGAAGATATAACAATTTTCATTAATTAGATTTTTATTGTATTACAAACGCCATCTGTAAAAAAATACTTCGTAGTAGTACCACGTAAGATGGCGCTGATTATGAATTATGAATGGAGCATAACTTGATGAAAAAATGTCAAGTCTAGAACAATTATCATTATTGTAATAAGCGCCCTCTGTTATCCAGTAACGTGACCAAATGAGTTAATGATTTATAACGTTGATCGGTTGGTGTTATCGATAAAAAATACTATACAGGATGCAGATTTAATCACCTACAATATATAAAGAGGTGAAACAGTAAACGATACTGTACCCATACCAATAAATAAATCGGGTGGGCCTGTGTCGGGGCACACGGCCGTTGGTTTTAACGTATGTACAACCAGTCAAGAAGATAGTCTTCTTTTTAAAATTTTAATATAATTCTACAACACCAGAAGAATTGCAGATGCGTTGCCGGCCTTTTAAAACGGAGTAAGCTCGTTTCTTGAAGGTTCCTAAGTCGTATCGGTCCATAAAAATCGCCGATGGTAAACGATTCCTAAGAAAACTCTTAATAAATCGCACGGAATCCAGTGAATCGAGTTAATCAAATAGAACTCGGTCGTTGACATTTCGAGCCGCTCTGCTCTCTATGTGGTCAAGTGGAAGAAGCTCGCACTGGGGAGCCCCGGCCCAGAGATGAGAACAGTATTCCATGTGAGGCCGAACCTGCGCTTGTAAAGTTGCAAACGGTGTGCAGGTATGAAATACTGTCCCGCTCTACTGAGTACGCCAAGCTTTTTAGAAGCCAATTTAGCTTTTTCTTCCAAGTGACCATGCTACTGCAGGTCATTCGATATGTCGACGCCGAAGATTCCGCTACTGGCTGCGGCAACAAGGGAAGTGCTCTGAAATTGAGGAGATAGGAGGACAAAGGTGTTCTTTTTGGCGGTAAACGCGCAAACTTGTGAATTTGTATAATAATTTATCGTGTAACGACTTTTAAGTTCAGTGCTTTCCTAAAATATGTTAATTTTAAAGTGTATTTTTGTAAAAGAAACGAATTTGAAAAACATGGAGACGCTCTCTTATTGGATTTGACGTTTCGCGATGTGCCTTCGACACCGACGGACCAATCTTATGCTATTATTAATATAGCGTCTAATGGACCTAGTGACGTCATCCAAGATGCCACCAACGTGACTGCTGTTTAAATTGATTCTTAGTTATTGGAAATTAAATATTTTATTTCATGACATTTCATTTCATTCATGACGTTATTCATTACTTAAAAAGTTTATATGATTTTTTTGGTGTGATGGAACTCATAGTAAATAGATTTATACAATAAAAAAGCATGCATATTCCCTATTATTATATCGTAAAGCATTACAAAGTCAGTAACCTTCAACAACTTTATCGATACTTTGATGTCGAAACGGTAACATTCCTAAAACGGGTTTTTACCTAACATTTATTAGCGTCACCAACTGTGGAATAGCTGAAATGTTTTCCTAATAAATATTCAGCATAGTTTTGCTATGTTTAGCTAGAGGGCGTCACACACGTTCGAGCTCATAGTTTTTGTATGCAAATGTTCCCTATGTCCGCTCTATAGTATATCTATATATTTAAATCCCTTTGTTTTGGGCCAACTTTGTCAGATCTATGGACTGGCCAAGGTCAATAATATATTTTTTGCAGAACAATAATTTTTAAATATTATTTATAAGAATTCGCGAGCCAATACAAAGTTGTACTTTTAGCTAGTTATTTCATTAGTGTGCAAATTAAGCATTCAATGGTGTTACCTTTGCGCTCGTGTATACGCCTTGATGCGGCTACGCCTAGAGGCGTCAACGGTGAATACAACGGAGCTGTTGCCGAATCCACAACATCTAAAACAATTTATACATTTAGAAAGTTAAGTAAGTACACTCGGCTACATATCAAACTATACAATTACAGTATAAGCTGATCTCGCAATGTATAGGATATCCATACAATGAGAGGTCAGCTTATACTGGAAAGTATAACTTGATATGTATGTAGCCGTGTGTACCACACACGATCCATATCATACCTAGTAAAAAAATACATGATTTAAAAATAATTCATAATAATTATTGACAAAATAATTCATAATAATTATTGAATACACTACGGTCTCACCTTATTTCATAAATTGATTTAAACATCGAATAATGTTAATTAGTACCGTATATAAGTATATGACGAAAAATCCACTTACCAATTTTCAATAGAAATTACTCTGGCATATGAGATAACGACAATGCCGTTGCAGGGTTCAAAAGAGCAGCCGGCGTTTTCACATCATCTGTAATAACATTAGCTTACATGCACCACAACCCAGACATAACATGGCTTGAAAAAAAAAATTTAGTAATAATAGACTAATAAGTATTTTCAATGTTAGTCATCCTAGATGACTTAAAGAAGCCGTTACCGAATCGATATTATTATTATCGGAAAATAGCATACATTAATTTCACATGAATATAAGTATCATAATAATTATTTTACTGTAGCAATACGACATTAAAATAGTCTTACTCAAGGTCAATAATTAATAATAACAAGGGGATAGATAGGCACTTACCATTTACCACGGTGTCATCCCTGTTAACAGGTGCCACTGTTAACAAAGTTTCATTCTCATTCTTGTCTGTAGATACACAAATAAAACGTAATGCCTTAATAAGTTTGTACAGTTTCTAAACTTTTATGTTAAACTTAAAAGTATAAAATAAATTACACTGCAGGAGCTTTTGTTGTTCAAAGCACTCGAAATGATCCGGTCAATTCTCTTCATCGTTACAATCTTACAGCACGATATCAAAATAAATTGTAATGTCCGTTACACCCTTTCCGCCGTACGCATAACGCAAGTGATTATATATCGCTTGCTACATTTTTATTTAACTATGGTCATTACACATGATCACAGAATACAATTAATCTCTACCGAGAGCACAAGACACAACACAGCATGGGTAGCAACTTTTTAAACTAAAATTGTATAAGTACAAAAAATGTTGTCGAATGTAATCTTTGAAAATAATGTTGTTACACATTAATACGTTGCGCATACATACATGCGCACCCTTACGTGGGTTGGAACCCAGTAAAAAAAATGCTTTCTATTTGTCTGAGGCTAGCTCGTTTTTGCTGAGTGATAGACCCAACCTCTTAGGTTCATTTGGTGTATCTAACTCATTTTTGACAATATTGCGGGTTGAGTTCTTTTTGCTAATCTACGTCCATTTATCTCAGTATCAAGTGATAATAATCCTACCTAAGTACACTGCCTCAGAATAATATGATGATGCGTCACATTGCGTAGTTTTTGGGAGATTTTGACGGCAACTTGAGCCAGCAGACAGTTGGCGATAGTATCTTAAGGTGTCTAAGCAAACAGACACCTCATCTTGAGATTCACATCACCATCGGAGCACTTTTTTTACCGTTCCCACTAATAGACCAGACATACACAAAATTGCACCACTTTTATATCAAAATCCACTTCAAACTATTATTCAAACACTAATACAGGAGCAATAATCCACCGCCGGTCAATACCCGCCAAAATCTCTAATTTTTTTTTCATTTATTTATTAAGATTTTATTTTTCTTTTCTTTAAGCCATGTTTTTATTTCATCTAAATATTAAATATACAGCAAGCTACACAGAGTAGCAAGCTAGACTTTAAAGCCTGGTTTCATTATGGGATATAATATATATATATTACATCTCGAGATATAAATTAATATCGCTCACCATACTTTTAAATGGAACCGTTTACACTGATATATATATTACATCTCAAACTATAAATATTTTTCGATCGACTGAGCGATATTTTCATATTATACGTCCCCGTACCCTGCACACCGTTCCACACCGCCGCAGAACCGTGTGTGGGGTACAGGGTAATCAATGACGAACACACACTGGTTAAAAGATATATCTCACAGTGTGAAAGCCAATCGCGGGATATAATTTATATTTGGAATATAATATATTATATCCCATAGTGAAAAGCCAGCCTAATAAATTTAATAACGAGCGCTTAAAACGTGCTATGTATACTCACCACAGACCTCATATATACAAAACAAGTACGGTCATGCTGGGGCTACACCAACGAGAAATGCCGTTAATTATCGCGTTGATGGGCGTTGAATGTAGGTGTGGCCACGCTTAACGTGATAATTTTACAACGACATTAACAATGCCGTTTGCCGTTGGGCGATAACTCGAGTGGCGGTACATCAAAGAGATTAACGCACGAATTAACGCGTTGAAGCGGCCACACTACGTTTGTCTCATTGTGCACAGTGAGCGCAACGGGTTCGCACGTATGGCTGTGATGGAGTGGAATAATGAAAAAGTTATTACGTTTCTTGAGATTCTGAAAACAGAGCCATGCTTAGGCAATGATAAAATATATTCATATAATAAGCATTTACACTCATCAAATATAGAGTTTACGTTAATATTCTTGAAATTCAAGGAATAACGTGACCACACGTCCTGTTTTTAACGGAACTTTTAAACGAAAAAAATTTTTAAACTATGAAGTTCGTCAGACACGAACGAGTGAGAGCGGGACCGACCAAAAAAATAACCGAATGGGATAATTTAAAAGTTTTGCAGAAACTGGTGGTGGAAGTATTCAAACACTTTCGCACCAACAATCTTCAACATAAATTCTTTTGCATTTTAATCGAATAAATTTTATGTCTACCTCAATAAATGCTTCAGTAGAAAAGTATTTTCTGTTATGAATAAATTGTGGACGTCTGAAAAAAAATCACAGGTTTTAGTTCTAAAGGCAATGTTGATAACAAAGACCAATGTAAAAAACTTGCCGAATTTTATTCTTATTTAAAATCATCACCAACTTTATTAAAGCAAATTTGTTCCACTGACAAATATAAATATAATTAAAAAATATGTTTACTAATTACTGTCTGAGGAACTTTGCTTTAATGAAGCTGGTGAACTGGTGATTAATTTTTATTTTTCACAATTTGTTATAATAAAAATAATTATAATAAATGTGATTATAATTATAGTGAACACTAATTGTATAAAGTTACAGTTTTTAAATAAATAACATAATATTTTTTTATTGTTAACCTGCTAACTGAGGAGTATAAAATAAACCCATGTCCCGTTTTGAGTTAAAAATAAATGGTCAGTTTACATTAATGTTAACTTTAACGCCGTTCAACGGCATTGAAATTGAAATGACGTTGACCGTCCAAGTGTGGCCACCACTTTATCGCGTTAAAATTAAGGCAATAATTGTTGCGTTTATGGGCATTGACGTTTTCGTTAGGTGTAAGCCCAGCATCAGTGATACCACAACCAATAACAAGAAGTGTGTACACTTACGGTTTCGGATGTACGTAAAGTACTCTGTGATTATAGAATATAATTTATTTAAGTCGGAGTTTTGCGGAACTTGATCGGCGGCGGTTTGCTGCTCCTGTATTATTGTTTGAATAATGGTTTGAAGTGGATTTTGATATGTAAAAGTGGTGCAATTTGTGTAAGTGTCTGCGCATGTGAACTATTAGTGGAAACGGTGAAACAAGTGCTCTGATGGTGATGTGATTCTCAAGATGTCTACCTGCTTAGGCGCCTTGAGATACCATCGCCAACTGTCAGCTGTCTGCTGACTCGTTGCCGTCAAAATCTCCCAACAATGTGACGCATCAACATATTGTGAAGCATTGTAGGATAGAAGCTAAAGGATAAATAAACATTTGGGAAATTATAATAAACCGAATAAAAATACCTAAGACTTGGCCTAAAGGTTAGATACCAGGCCATAAACCCAAAAAAATTATTTAAGTCGAGTTTTGGCTACTGCACACCATAGATTACTAATATGCATTTATCTCAGGCCCGTGACAGCTTAGTTCCATTCTACGCAACTTGGCGCTACCGTCGCAATTTGTTCTCTGTCTACGCACGCCATTTTGAGACGCCATATTGTGTTAATGTTAAATCAAATTGTCAAAATCAAAATTATCGATATTGATTGCCGCAATTATTTATCCAATTGTCGCTAATTAACTGAGTTTAGCGCAAGTGTATTTCCTCATTTATGTTGCGTTGAGATCTTGGACGCTAATTTTCCTCCGTTAATTGTGACAATATTCTGTTTTGTGCTGCTCGTGTGCATATTGCATATACCATCATAATGGTATACGAAAAGTGCTGTGTTGGTGGTTGCAATACATCATGTGAAACGCATCGGCTCTTCAGATTCCTAGGAACGATAATTTAAGAAACTTGTGGATGTCTTCATAGTGCGACAAATTCCCAGCTCATTGGACTTTCCAAAGAACAATTACTTAAAAACGTGTCTGTGAAAAACATTTTGATATATTTCAGTTCGACAATGAAGGCAGAAGACTTCGATACTCTTACCCGTCCTTACTTACTGACAATGAAATAGCTCATGGTGTGACTCTGACTGCAACAGGTGAGTCATTTTATTACTTTCAATCATGGTACTTAAGGAGAAGGAGACGTCTTCATACTTTCTTGGGCCTAAGTGTTAACAAGATGAAAGTAGGACCACGTGAAAGCGTATATATAAACAATTCATAGCTGACAATCTGGCAAGATTTGTCAATCTAGGAACCGAGTTATTGTAGAATAAGTAAAAGTGAGATTATCTATTACCTACACTGTAACAGGTGATTTTTCACTATTATTACACAGTAACAGGCTATTTAAATAATTAATATTTCACAATAATTATTAATTACTTAAAGATATAAAGCAGGATCAGTAAAAATCACCAAAAAGCTGTGGTTAATAATGAAACGAAATGTTCACCATTGATGATGATTATGATTAATGAAAGTTAAAACAACAACAACTAAGTGAAGTGAATATTAGGGATACCAATCTTATAGCTGTGCCAACTCAAAATTACGACTTGAGTTAACTCGAGTTGAAATTCACGCAACTAGAGTTAGCAGTAAATCAGAGTAAATGATTTGTTACAAATTACTTTTTTATAAATTTGTTTTTCTATCTAGCTCTTGGTGGGTTAGGATAACTATAATTACCAAACTTATTATGTAGGATTGATATAAATAGGTATATTTAGTATGTATCACATACTTATGTATTTTTGGTTTAGTCTTAGTTATAGTAAGTACCTGTATTTAACAAAACAAGCTATATAGCAGTTTTACAAAACAATATTAGTCTAGCTACAAGATGTAGGTACAATCTATTAATAGTTTAATTACAAAAGGTTAAAGTTTAAAGTCAAAATATTCTTAAATAAATTCAATATATTTATTGTGAGTTAAGTGTTACATTTGGCGTTAATTTAAAGTATGATGTATCTCACAACTTAACTACCCTTTGCGGTTATTACAATACTAGGTCTGTGACTTCATAGTTATGAGTATGATTAATTATGATGAATATAGTTATATTGATCATAATTAATCAAAATTATAAAGGAAATTAAATTACATAACTAGCTATAATAAAATTCTAAATAACATATTGTTTCTGTAGCTAAATACTCTTTGAAACACAAAGCGGCACACAACGAACGAATCGCGCTTTATTATTTTGTTGGCTCACTTGATCCGTTCATGTACAATTTATTATAAATTTTCACAGATACTGATTGACTGGGGTAAATTTTTCTCCAGAATAAGCATTTTGTGGGTTGGTTAACTAAGGACTCTCTTTTTACTCTTTGACTTATATGGTCAAGAGTTAGGTACAAACTCAACATCATTATTTGCTATGATTATGTAACTGAACAACTGAAACATAATTACTGTAAAGAGCAAGATGAAGATGATTTCACAGAAGCTGTGGTAGTGTTTAGAAAGCCTGGTATGTGTACAAATATCTTAATTGATGTTAATTGTAAATTATAATAAACATTATATTATGATGAACACTGTGTGATTTCTACAAATATTTTATTTAAATTTCAGTCAGTGGCAAATTTTTTCATTTTTAATAATGTTTTCAGGAAGTTATGTTACAATCGAACACAATTACAACAAAGAGCAAGATGATTTTTCAAAATCTTCAGTAGAGATTGGATCGTCAGGTGTGTACTAATACTTATGTAGCACTAGTTACTAAGAAAAAAGCTTAACTATTTCATAAATTTACTAACTATTCATTTTCTAATAATGTGTTTGCCTAAGCATACTGACATCTATAAAAATTCAAACTTGTAACAAATTTCAGATGTTGGAAGTTCTCATGAACAGCCATCATGTTCAAATTTTTCAACTGTTGCAACAGTTGTAGAAAATAAAGGTATGTGAAATTGTATTGGACATAATTTGTTATACATTTATGTAGTGATCAAATTAAAAGTACTTATATCGGTTATAGAAAAAATACTTTAAATGTTTAAAAAGGCTGTGGACTGGAGGTGTCACTGCATGCCTGGAACTGCATCAGTTCTAGAGGGTGGTTATGTGTGTTTGATACATATAACATTTTTTTTTATAGGTCAAGAGTGACAAGCGAGCACACAGTCCACCTGATGGTAAGTAGTTGCTGTGGCACATAGACATCTACATCTATCCTCGTTTGCGAATCAAATTGCAGATGCGTTGTCAGCCGAGGACTAAGATGGAGCCTCTTTCCAGTAAGAAGGGTCTCCGGTTCTCTACACTCACCATACGAAACACAGCAGCATTAAACTGCTATTTTGCACTGGTATTCTGTGAGAATGTGGTCCTTCCCCGGTCAAGCTGACCCATTCGTGCTACAACTATACAATTAATATAGCTGCAGCATGGCTCTACCACGTTAAATTATCTAACAATCATATTTCTTTATTTTCACATGCATTCCTGGAGCAACCTCCAAATACAAGTACCAAAGGCATGGAGATAGATGTTCTCGAAGAACTCGTAGGTTTGTCTGCTTATACTAAACTAACTCTTATTAACAGTAGCCAGATTTAATGTAGACATAATACAGAGAAGCATACATTCTAAATTTATTATTTAATATTGAGTTTATGTTTAAGACCATACCATTCACAAATATTGCTTGTTTTCAGGAATTGATTCTAATGCTAATGTGGTGAAACAAATGTTGCCAAATGGTAGCAAATGTACAAAAAGCAAAAGGTACGATAAATTCAGTTTATTCTTAGACAAAATTAGGCAAAGTTTCAATATCTATCCTCAAATCACGATAAGAGTTCTTTGTTGTTCATCTAATCCAAAGATTACAGTTCCACTACACTTCAATGGTTTTATCAACTACTCCTTTACTGTTAAGGTTACATCTCGAACTCCTCCCTGATGACATCCACTTTATTTGTTACCTTATCTAAGTGAATACATTAAAGTTTAAAATAAAAATATATAAATAATAAATTAATATTTTAAGTGTATCATTCTGTCATAAAATATGAATATAGAACTTAATTATTTTATTTATTTCACTTCAGGTTACATGGGAAGAAAATAGTATCAAGGAAAAGAAAATGTTAAAATTTTGACTAATATTGCAACTGAAACTTTAGGTGACTCAGTATCACAAAGACTTGATCAAGCCCAATCCCTGTCAAGAAATAAAGACCTATTGGAAAACTTTTATTTGTTAAACAAACAAGCGCAGACTTTCTTGTTTATGCAATTAAAACAAATTCATAAAAGCAAAATGGCCAGAAGGTTTACCTTAGATGAAAAATTAATGGCGTTGCTAATAATGAAACAAAGCCCGAAAAGTTATAAACTATTAGAAAAAATGTTTGCCTTGCCTAATAAACGGACATTAAATAGACTTTCTGAGAAGGTTTCAATACAACCAGGACTCAATCCATTAATATTTGAACATATATCAAATACAACCAAAAAATGGGACACTAAACAAAAGCTGTGCACAATCGTTTTTGACGAAGTTTCTCTGACAACATTTAACTTTTAATGAGAAAGATGATATAATTAATGGGTTTGTAGATATAGCTGGAGAGAAAACTGAAATATTGTGATCATGCTTTAGTTTTTATAAGAGGAATATGCTCCATGGAGACAGAGTATAGCATTTTATTTCTGTGAAGGCACAGTATCAGCAGCAGAGCTGCAATGCATTTTAAACAGATTGTGTCCCAAGTAATACTAACTGGGTTAATACCTTTAGGTCTTGTTTGTGACCAAGGGTCCACATTTCGAACAGCAATAAGAAGACTTAGGGAAGATACAATTTGTAGGCGGAATATTCAAGGTGTTCATGATGGTGTGTACCATTCTTCATTACTTAAAACCAGTTGTACTTCAGGACAAATATTATTTATTTTAATTATTTTACAGATGGATCAGTTAATATTGGATCACGATTTAAGCATATTTTTCGACCCACCTCATCTCTTAAAGGGTTTAAGGAATAATTTTTAAATAAAGATATAATCTGGGAAGAAAAACTGCCTCTTGAAAGATATTGAGTTCATTTTGATTTGGATAGCAAATTGGGACACACAAGGGCACTACCAAAGTTAACGGCTCATCATGTTGATCGCCAAAAGATCAAAAATGAAGGTCAGCGTAGCTGCTCAAGTATTTAGTGCTCGAACTGTCTATGCTCAAATATACAAATGCACTCAGTAAGTAACGATTGCTATATTGATTTGTAGGCTTATTTAATTTATGTATATAGGTACTATTGTAAAATCTGAACATAAGTCTCAATTTGTAAATACATTGTATATTACAACACAAAATAATGACATTATTAAATAAGACAACCTTTATCTTTCAAGTCCTGTTTAATACTGAATTAAATTTATAATTTGTATTACATTAGACATTTTGAAGAAAAGTGGCATAAATTACTTTTTTTTTACTAATATATTTACTATTGGAATTTTTAAACAGATCATTTACAATACAAGATTATGGAATGATTTGCCATTATCAGCAAGACGCTCTCAATCTTTCCGGTTTTTAAGAAACATGTACACAATTACTATGTTCATCTTTGATTCTATCAAATTCATTTGTATATAATAATTATTCTACTATTATCTAGTTGCACTATTTGTTTGTATTTATTGAACATTTATGTTGTATGTAATAGTTTTAAAATATATTTGTATCATATATATATTTATGTATACATATATTAAATATGTATGTATTTACCTTATATACCATTTTATATTATGCATCTTTATTACTATTTTATGGTTAATAATAAAATAATGTTACTTTTTGCCAAATGACACACATGTTGTTATTGTTTTCCAATCATGTCCATCCCAAGGTTGTCTGGAAGAGATTGTTCTTAACAATAAGACTGCCCATTGTACCACATTTCTTTTTTCTCCTTTTTTGTTCATATTTATATATTTTTTGGCTTACAATAAAGTGTTATCTATCTATCTATTTACATTAGTGGATTCCGTGAGGCACACTACAATTATATAAAGGTTAAAAAAGTCTGTTGTTGTAAGCAAATAAGAAGTGTATTTTGAGAAACATTGCAGGTGCAACTGTAAAAGAAATTAAATTAAAAAGTACTTTTTTTTCCAGATTATTTTCATACTGCAAACTCTGACGCAACAATGGCCACAACAGCAGAAGTTGTTGAATTCTTCGACACACTGTTTGACAGCGTCAATGGCTACCCGGGAGGTGTACAAAGAGGAAAGTTAAGACGAGCAGTTAAACAAAATTCACAACATCACACTTTTTGGATTAAAGCCATTAATAAAATAAAAAAAATGGTTTTTGTAGACACCAGTAGCAAACTTGCTACACAAGCAGGAAAAATTCCTTATCTTGTACAGGGATGGTACTCACTTTATTCATAACTATTTGAATTATAGCTGTATTGGAAGTAATATAAAAGTGATTTGAAAGAAAATATTGAGCACTTTGAGTTTTTCCTGGTTAGTGTAATAAGCATGCCTTAATTGTCAAAAACTTTTCATCAATATTTTAATTAGATTACATGGGCACAATTGGTGCAAACATAAATATAACATTTGAAAGGTGATATTGATGAAAAATATGTGTCTAAAATGGGTGAACCTCAAAAATTGGCCTTAAAGAAGTATAAAAGTTTTAGAAGAAAAAAATGTTTAAGTAAATAAATGTTGATGAAGTGACGACATGGATATGCAGGTAGCTTAGGACCATGCTTTGTGGTATTTCTTGGGAGCCTATGTTCAGCAGTGGACTTGTAAGGGCTGTAATGATGATGATGATAAAATGTTCGATTCCTGAAATCAACGCTGTTTCAGACTGCAAACCAAGTTACTCCCTAAAAATCTCAGGTCTGTAGCAACCTAGAATATTTTTCTATAGCGTGGAGTCAATTTTATGCTATATTACACTTTTAGCATATTGAGCATACTGTTATTTTTAATGTTGATATTTGTTTATTTTTCAGATGCTTGTCATGGAACAACCTCCAAGTGAAAGTACCAACACCATGGAGATAATGTTCTTTTTAAAAGTATTTATATTACATATAACTTAGTTATATAATAATATAGATTACTTTTTAATTACGATTACTAAACTAACTGTCGTTAGTATAGCCGTACAGAGTTAATACATACAATACAGAAGCATACATTATATATTTATTCTTTAATTTTGGGTTTATGTATAGGACATAAAATCACAAATAGTTTGTTTTCAGGAATAGAATCATAATGCTGATGTGGTGAGACAAATGTTGCCAGAAGGTACAAAATGTACAAATTGGCAAAAAGGTGATAAATTCCGTTTATTCTAGACATAATTAGGCAAAGTTTCAATATCTATCCTCAAATCACGATAAGAGTTCTTTGTTCTTCATCTAATCTAAAGATTACAGTTCCACTACACTTCAATGGTTTTATCAACAACTTCTTTACTGTTAAGGTTACACTTATATGGAATTCCTCGCCTGAAGACATTCAGAAAGCTGCTGAGAATGGATGTATACAATGTTAATATTTATATATTTTTTTATTTCTTATTTACTGCATATACCACTTTATTTTCACCACACCATGGGTTGACCGATAGAGAATGCCAACTGCCCTTTGTTACATTAATATACATAATATATAATTTATGATTATCATTCAGTCATAAAATATGAATATTGGACTTTATTTTATTTATTTTTAGGTTACGTGATGAAAATGGAATTAAAGAAGAGAAGTTAAAATTTTGACAAAATTGTAACTGAACCTATTATAGGTGAATAAGCCTCACAAAGGCTTGCTTAATGTCCAATCTCTTTCAAAATATAGAGAACTATTTGAAACCTTTATATGTTAAACAAATAACTTTCTTATTAATACAATTAAACAATTTGTAATAAAAAAATGGCCAGGTAGCCAAGATGAAAATAAATAGCATTGCTACTAATAAAATAAAGCTCCAAAGACTATATAAACTATTAGAAAAATCGTTTGTCTTGCCTAACAAACAAATGTTATATAGACCAAATAATAATTTAGCATACCCTAGCAAAAAGTTCCTTATCTTATACAGGTTAGGTGCTCAGTTAATTCATAACTATTTAAATTATAGCTGTTTAAAATTTGTATAAAAAGTAATTTAAAAGTCAAATATTGCACTTAAATATGCTTCCTGTGGTTTAATTTCCTTAATTTGTTTTATTTAATGAGCTATAAATATTGCTCTGTTTCTCGTCAAATTGTACTTATGTACCATTTTCTAATTTGTTTATATAACTTAATGTGCCTTTAGTTTAATCTTAAGATTACGTTTGTATATTATGTTGGTGTGCTTGATTAAAAATAAATGTTAATGTACTATAATTGTTTCATTATGAGTAAAATTATGTTATTGTTCTGTCTAACTTTTATGTCGATATCGATAAAGTAAGAACACCAAAATATCGATATCGATGATTTGAAGGGTGTGTGCTTGACATCACTAAGCTTACATAGCCATACTAAATTTGTATAGTCATTAACCATCTGTCAAAATGGGCGACTGCAGCGCCAAAACGCGTAGTTGGTAAACTTGACTAAAAGTCACTGTCGTATCTGTAGCTTGCTACATATCTATTTATCTATGATTTATCTATGGTGTTTACTGTTTATTATTATAAAAACTCAATTTTTAATCATTAAAGTAGGTATATTGTTATTGTGTTTGTTTGTTCTCTGCTAGCTTGTTTAAATTTTAATACTTATATACATAATTTATTAGCTGTGTTGTGTTGTGATAGTAACTGCAGTTTGCCGACCGTCTTTACTTTATCTGTTGTAGAATCCGAGATTTGAAGACCAGAAACCAGAATGATTCAACGGACTTCTCGTCAGCTATTAGTTTCGATCATTTAAATTTGATGAACTCAAAGAAATACTCAATGATGACACAAAATTTGATGCAGTTCTCAAAGACGTTAAACAGGTGAGATAGAAAATCAGCCAAATATCAGAATTAAGATGTGTTGTAATTTTCATGATTTTAAGACAAAGAACTTAATAATTAAGAATCTTAACATACTAATTTTTAAGCTTTCATTCACGTTCTATTGTTCACAAACCCATTTATTATAATTACTTATATGATACATAGAGCGTGAAATAAAAAAAACTCTAAGGTTTTCATAAATGCAGTACATAAAATGTTGGTAAATGATAATGTTATGTCAATATAATGGAAAAATATTACTATTATGCTGTTACTCCTTACTTTGGTAGAAGTTTTCCTTTAGATGTCTATGCCCAATATTAAGTTGTTATTTAATATATTAAAATGATTCTTTGAAATTGTGGTCCTTGAGTAATTTAAACTTGTAGTAATTTTAGGTTATAATTGTCATAAATATTTTATGTATGTTTCATTCATTCAATTATACAGCTTATCAATTTAAAAGTCTACTGCTGAATGTTGGCCTCAAAGAGGTAAAACTATAGAGGGGGATAGATGAAAAGTATAATTTGTGAGTAATGCTGTAAAATCATATCCTTTTTTGTAAAATCATAGACCAAAGTTACTTTAGCAACAGCTTCGCGATGCAGGAAGTGCAGCGCCTATCTTATGTAGCAAATAGGATATGGATTGTCTGGTTCCGAGTGATTAACTTTTTTATGGGTGTACCCATGTTAAAAAAGAAACCAAATTGACATATTTGCCTTTAGTTATATGCAATTTTTAGTGAGAATTATTTTTATCCTTCAGAGAATTATTTTTATCCTTAATTCAAAACGCATTTTTGAAAACCAAAACCAGTGTATAAGGTTCAAGCTTAACCCTGACAAGCTTCTGTAACTGAAAACATAATGAAAATCAAGCACCGACGCCTATAGCCAACCCTCAAAGATGTGCTGTCCTCTTTTCACTTCCTCTGTAGCCTCCAACACCCATGGGATGTATGGGATAGTGGATTCTCTTAAGCAACACTACATATATTTTATGAAACTTAATATTTAGTTCTAAATTAATTTAAAAAGTATACAATCCTGCAAACAATTGAATGATAAGAAACCTTCCCATGTAAGTAAATAAATCACCTGGCTGTCAAAATATTTTCATTGTATATATCAAACATGTGTCTTTTAAATTTCAGCCTTGTTATAGTATGTTGTGAAATGCTACTACTCTTCCTGACAACTTTATGCTCACCTGGGAATTATTTATAACCAATGGAGCTTGGAATTATTTTTCTATAAATGAAATGTATACAACATAGACTTGTAAAATCATATGATATTTTATTAATATTAAACATTTTTATTAATTTTGAGGGTAATGTTACTGTGCCAAGCCTAAGGTCTAATTTTCTTTTGAACTTATTTTTAATCAACAATATATAAAACAGTAAATTTTTATCTAATAAGTTAGTAAATGTGGTGGCCAGCTTTTAGACCAGTGTCATTATGGATCTTTGGGTGTACTCACAATTAATGCAAAAACTAGAAAGATTTCCATAAAATATGTTATGTAGGTTGTTAATGACCCTTGTAATATTTTATGGCTGCCTTTTTGACTGACAAGGGCATTGAAAACAGGAGTTATGTTTTTATTTACCATTAATAGTATTTGAAATTTGTTTACTGATGTGACATTGGTAACGGTGTTTCAAAAACTGTATAAATGTAATATAAAATGAAAGATATTTAAACAATATTATATTTTAATTCTTATTTCTGTAAAAGATTGGGAGACAGAAAAAGAAATGATGATTGCCAGTAACCGATCACTAGCAGAGTTTAATCTCGCCCGAGAACCTGAATTAGAAGAACTGAAATCTGAAGTACAGCAAAAGTCTGAAGCAGGAGAACAGCTTTGTAATCATATTCAGGAACTTCTAGATGAATATAGTGAGTAAGCATTTGATAGTACTAGTTAATTGTATAATAAAACTTTTTAATAGTTATTTCTGATTAGATATGGACACACACACAAACATATGTTGTTTTTGTTTAAAGTTGTTTATTTTATAAATAAATAAATAATGTCCTCCAGACATATATATTACATCATCATTAATGATGGATGACAGAGATTGGAAAAGCCATCCAAAATGCTAAACTTACATTGTATGCATTGTATCTGAACAACAGCAACTAATTAACCATGATAATTATTTTCAGAAACAAAATCAGCAGGAATCTCTCCTGACACCACTTTAGCATTATTAAACAGCTGCAGCTGAGTCAGAGGAACAATCAGAAAATATATCACATGACTTCCTTTCAGGAAAATAGATGTTGATAAGTTTCTTGAGGACTTTGAACCTATCCGCAAAAATGCACCTACAAAAGTTTAAAGCGGACAAAATGAGTGAACTGCTGAGGACTGGCAGCCAAGGTTCCTATGGTAATGGTCTTGCAGCCATATTTACCATATCCAAGTTATCCACAAATGTGCCAAGTGTACCATATCCAGTAGGTCCATTAAACATGCCAATGCCTGGAATGTACGGTAACCACTTTTAAATGGCTATTATGGAATCTTATGTTTAAACTTTTTTTATTTAAGTAACATTACAGAATGCACTTTACAATAAAAGTGGGAATCTTAAATTTTTTTTTGTTACTATTGTTTATTTTTATATAATATCTTATTTTTATCAGTTGTTTAAGTTATAAAAATGTATCCATTACATATAGTTCTATTTATTTCGTATAATTAATTATGAAATATATCTTATGGTTAAATGATAATGATATTTAAATAGTATAGTTATATTAATTGCATCTCAAAACTGAATACCGACAACATCTGTCTCTTAAGCACATTTTGACATATTTCAATTTATAAAAATTTATTATAACAACAAGTATTTGAACACAGTGCCACCTAGTGGGTCCAGGATTTGTTGTTTCTTTTTTGGCAGTAAACCAACATATATAATGGTATATATGAAAACCATCTATCTGATCCTAGCATAGTTATGAACCATTATCTCGACAAAACAAATATACTGTTTAAATATAACCTCAATTGATTAATCACTCAGAAGTTACACAACCACTAATTGATGCATCAACGTTATATATATACACACATATATATATATCATCAACATAGCCGCATAGCCCAGAAATGACTTCAATTAATGACTATAAATAACCTCTGTAACGAGAAAACAAAACTACCAGTGGCGAATACCGCCGATACAGTTTCTTCAAAACTTCACGGAATGTGGACCCTTGAGCGATAATGTTATAGAAAATGGAAATTATATTTTAGAGACTTATTGAGAAATATACTCAAAAAAAAAGATCTGCTTGTCGCTGTCACGACTTTGGAACGAATTTGACGGAAATTTGTTGCGCGCGACAAAACTATACAATTTGGGCGCTTTAGTGTCACGCGGATTTGTTCACGCACGCGGGATTGGACCGCATGCGTAAAATTTCACGCTGCGGATCATACGCAGCATGAGTTTCAGTTTTCTACGGGCTGCGTAACGGTATAGACGTGTTCAAAATGATCAATGTCAGAAGAATATGTGTCGCTTACATACTTTACAAACGACGAAACAAGAAGACAAGAGTACATGTTGATCCCTTTCTTGAAAATAGCTTCTTGCTGGGGCGTTTGTTACACGCTTTGGAAAACTACAAAATAATGAACGTAAATTTAAAAATTACTTTGAATGTCCATTCGTTCTTTTGATGAACTGTGTGTAAAATTGAGAATAAGCTACAAAAAGCAGTTTACGAAGGATTACAATACAACCGATTGAGAGGCTCGCTATTACATTAAGGTAAGTTTTAAATTTTAAATATTTAATTTCCTACTATGATTTAGTGGAAAGGGATTTGAACAGGTAGGATAAACGTTTTTGACTTCAAATTACTGTCATGTAAATTTACATGTGCAAAAAAAAATTTTGTCATGTACTCTGAAATTTCATTGTTCATAATTTCATCAATTTCATGTTGAAATTTCATTAAATAAGATTATTTCACTCATAAAATGTCGCCATTAAAGTGGAATCATTCCTACCTTTCATCACACGCTACTTATTATAATATAGATAAAAGTTATAGGTTTGCACATGACAGTAATTTAAAGTCAAAAAGTCCTTAATTGGTTTGGGATTGGTACGTTCAACCCACATACACAATCCTTTTTTATCTGATAAAGACATGGCCATTAAGATCGTTACCCAAACCAAATGGAACTCGCGCCTGCGTATTATCATACTTAGGTAACCCGTCGGAGTCCCGCTTATACTGGATTTGAGTAACTTGATCTGTGCCGTGTACAACCGCACTCATATGACTAAACAAACAATTAGAGAGAAACTGAGAAAAAAGTTAATCGTACTCATTTTAAAAAGAGTTTTATTCATAAATTAAAAATCAAATTTTACATCATTCATTTCTTTGTAAATTTGTATCCTGAGCGTTGACATTACTTTCGCCTGTAGATGATGTTGTTGTGGGGTATAAATTACGTCATAAGACGTGATATTAAACAGGCCGCTTTCAGTCGAAATAAGAGTTTCATTGTCATTCACTGCAGCAGAACTAATAGCATTGTCGTTAAGACTCGAAGTATCCTGGATTATACTATTGGTTTGGTAATCTTGATTTATCGGTGACAAACTGTCAAGCTCAGTAAAAGCACTAGAACTTGTTGTAGGTATGGGACTGTAGTATGGTTGTGTTTGACTTTCCATTTCCATAAATATATTTAACACTTTGTTCTGAACATTAGTTTTTGATATCTAGTGAATCTTTAATGAAGGCTGCAGAGACTGAAAGAAAGCCAAATCACTTTCTAGCTCCAGTTGATTAGACTTTAAGCATTCTAATAACTGTGCCTCAAATTCAGATGGTGCTTGCTTTTTAGATTTTACTTGTTTTGTTTTGATGTTGGGTGAGAACTTTTTGACGTGAAGTATCTGGTTGTGTGGACTCATTAGGTGTTTCAAATTACTTTGTTCAGACATTTCTTCACAGAGTGACTCTTCTCCAGCAGTTTCCGTTGTACTGTCTAAGAAAGTCAAAATGTCATAGTAAGAATATTTCTTCTTCTTCTTCTTACTCCCAGAGCCGGATGGCTGATTTTTCAGATATCTTGTCTTTCTGGTAAGTGTCCCTTGCTGTTCGCCAGCGTTGTTGTATTTTCTTGTCTGAAATGACAAAATATAATAAGTAGTGCAAAAGTACACACAGTTTCAGATCAAGTTACCAAAACCAGTACCAATAAACGGAACTTGCTAGGCCTCGCCGCGCCGAGTCGTCTACGATAATAAACAACGCATGAGTCCTGTTTATACTTTTTGAAGCTTGATCTGTGGCCGTGTGTACAAATCTGATATTAGTTGGAATTTAACTGCATTCGATTAAAGGCCCTCCTTAATTCACATGTTGTCAACTTTACACTGTCTCATGAAGCATTAGATAAATCAAGCAATATATATATACCTATACAGAGTGGAAAAATAAGGCCGCAGTTGAAGGAAAAGTACCAGGCGCAACGCAACGGCGGGCCGGCGCAGGCCGGTCAATTTCGCCGCGAACGATAGCGCAAAGTGAATCTTATACTAGACGCAGACGGCGCGGCCGCGGCGCGGCGCAGACATCGACGAAATAATTCATTTTTACAAAATAATTAGAACTTCATTTAAGGATTTTGGAAAAACACCGGATTGAATCGGGCAATTTGTTTATTTGTTACAGTAAAATTTGCCATCATCAAAATTAAGGTGAAAACTTCCGGAAGTCACTAGCGCTGTAAGTTTTAATTTGTTTTAACAAAAATGCTTTATTTGCATCTGTCAACCTTCATGAAGGAGGACATCTTGTAATGTAAATATTGCCTGAAATAAACGATATTTCATTATATTATATTATATATATTTATTAGATTCCTTTCATTTGCCGGAATTTTACCATAGGGTTAATTTACAGAGAAGATTTCTTATAAAATATTTACAGCATAGTTATGTCTCAAATCTGCTAAAGTGGCCACTTTTAGCAGATATGAATACATAACTATACTTCGAACTTTTCAATGAAATCATAACTGCATAAATACCCCCCTATGATAAAATTTTCGGCAAATCATAGAAATCTAACGTAGCTATAGTACTGTAGTTAAAACGAATTAAAAACTTCTAGCGCTAGCTACTTCCGTGCCCTTTCACCTTAAGGGTATTTATTTTTCTTCTGAAGTAAAATTCGAGCGGTGCATGCTGTCTTATGTCTGATGTCAGCATTATTAATATATTATGTTATCATATTATTAATATATTGTTTTGTTTTCAGATATTTGGCAACTGGTAATACATTCACTGATCTACACTATTCCTATGTGATTGGAATTGCAACAATTAGCGAAATAGTAAGACAAGTTTGTTACATAATATGGATTGAACTAAAGTCTGAATGTATTCCACAGCTTAATGGGATCAAATGGAAAGAAATCGCAGAGGGATTTCTCATATACAAATTTTCCTAATTGCTTGGGTGCAATTGATGGAAAACATATAAGAGTGATTCGGCCGCACAGTGGATCACTATATTTTAATTATGAAATATTATTCTGTAGTGCCTCGCAATGTGTGATGCTGATTATAATTTTACATATATTAATGTCGGTACCAGTGGAAGCAACGCCGATTCAACCATCTTTAGAAGGAGTCAATTGTATACGAAACTGAAAGTAACACGTTGGGTATCCCTGACCCGCAAGAGTTGCCTATTATTTGCCCCGAAGTAGCTTATCCATCTAGTGTAAGAGCAAAGTTGCCGTTCGTGATAGTGGGAGACGAGGCATTTGGTTTATCATCACATGTGATGCGCCTTATGCTCGTGATAATTTACCTTACAAAAGAAAATATTTAATTACCGTCTGTCCAGAGCTAGAAGGTACATAGAATGCACTTTGGAATTATGTCAAATAAATTTAGAATATTTCACAGATCCATGAATGTCAAGTTAGATCTAGCACAATTAATAGTCAAGACGGCATGTACTTCACAATTTCATAGGAAACGGGATGGCTACAAGGTCAGCCATACATTTGTCACAAATGGTTTTACGGGACCACTACCCAGGCAGCAGACTGAAAGTAGTAATACGTCGGCAAGTAATATCAGAGATATATTTGCAGATTACTTTATCAATGAAGGAAAAGTCTCCTGGCAAACACCGATATATAATTAATTAACTAAACTCAAAAGGTTTTAGGGTTTTTGATGTTATTTGTGAATTAAATAATTATGCTTATATTAATAAAGTAATGATGCTATAAATAAAATAATGAACCAAACACATACCCGCCTCTTTTCTTTCCTCTTCGCTCAAATTTTCGTAGTTAGGTGCCAATTCCTTCAAAATATCTCTCCATGCAGCCTCCTCGCGTCCCTGTTTTTGTATAATTCATTGCGTTATCCCACAAAACGGGCCGCAGATGAACTTCAATGATTACTCGTTCTGTATCGATTTTCATTTCGGTAGTACAATACGCGTGCGCCCGCTCGACTCTAAAATGGGCACTGAAGTTGTAGGCAGCGCTTACGCATGCGGATACCGCACCGGGGTGACGCCCCGCACAGCGCCCCGCGTCCCGCGCGTTTATCACGCTTTACAATAGATACCTATATGAAATTTTCTTGCGGATGCTACGCGGTCCAATCCGCGTGCGTGAGCAATCCGCGTGACACTAAAAGCGCCTTTTAAGTATCATTGAAAACAATTTTATACGTTTTTAGTCTAAAATATACACATACTTTCGTCAATTAAAATATTTTAAGTTTCTTATGAAAATTAAACCTCACATAAATAATCTCAAATATATAATAAAAAGTTAAATATGGATTGGCGTTCAAATTTTCAGCACTAAGTTTACACAGCACTTTAGTTTTTAATTTGCACTTATTTATTCAAATAAGAGTCGCAAATTTAAAAAGTTATTGTTATCGAAAACTACATATAGAGTAGTGAAAATCCTAAAGGCTAATAAAAATGTTAGGCCTGATAAGGATGACGTAATATTCATATTAATAATACCTTTGTTATCAACGAATGTTTAGTTGGAACAATGTATAAAATTAAGTAATGGAAGGCTTTGCTCGCCTCAAACAACAAATCAAGCGTGATACTGGAACTACACGATCATTCAACTGTGTGAAGTTCTAATAAAAATACCGTAGAGACGACGCATAATTGACAAACTTTAGAAAACAAATTGTTGAATGCAAATATATGAGACTTGCAACTAATATTCGGCTATTCGGTATTCGGCCTATTCAGCTACTTTTATCCTATATGGTCGAATACCAAATATCTATTCGGCCGAATACTTAATGTAAACATAACAAACATAACGTAAAATGAAAATATTTATTTATTTTATAATTATTAAGTTTTTCTTGTAATTATTAAAGTAATAGGTACGTAATCAACTTCCCATATAATAAAATTAAGAAAGAATGTCTATGCACTCGAATTATCGTAATTAAAGTGGAAGATAATGGTGTAGAAAGACCAATTTTCTTCATTATCAGATAGTACTTACCCTTTCTCGTAGACAATCCCAGCTTCAGAGAATAGACGCTCTGAAGAATAATGATAGAACGTCAAGCCCTTGTCCTGCTGGAAGGAGCTTCCGGAAGGACAATCCTTAGGACGCGTCCTGCTAGCAGTACGCAATATATTGTGGATTTTATGGATATCAGAGGCTGTCCTTCTAGCAGTATTTCCTGACTTTCATGCCTAATAAAATTTGGCAGGGGTGACAAACATTCTGTAATTTAGTATAGGTATCTAGGAATAGACGCGGGCGCTTCTTGATATTACGGGGTAGAAAATAAACAAGAATATGAAAGGAACTTTGTGAAAAATATTTATTAAAAAGTTATGCAGGAATTCCATTCGTGATGTGGTAGGTGAAGCAGTTTCTTCCTGTCTGTGGAGAGCATAAAACACATCGCACACCACATGTCTTGCAAAAATAGCTCGCTTTCTGCTGTTTCGTGGACTCGAACAAACTATACACTTGCGTTGAACTCTTTCTGTCATCTGATTTTGACAAGGCTTCAAGAATGTGTTCTCCGCTATGAGGGATGTTCTCATGGTGGTGGCTCATTCTCTTGTAGGTTATTAGCGTCATTTTTAGTCAGAGCTAATACCAGGTTGGTAGTAAACCATCTGTGAGACACCTGGTCATGTTCGGCGCGGAAGAAATTATTAAAATCAAATACGCGTTTGTTTCTATAATGCCCAGAACTGAGGCATAAATTCTATGTTCCCATTTATGTGTGCCCCAAGCTTTCTAACGCCAATCCGTCCTGCCTGATGTGGTTGTGAATATCGATAGCTGCAGCACCATCAAAATACTGCTGGACTAATTTAGGCCTAGCGACTTCTCTGAAAATAAATTTCCTTCATCGTCCCACCTTCTTTTGCGTGATGGCAGGCCTGGCAGTGTCGTTTCACAAGTGGCAACAAATGTATGAGTTTTTTTGTCTTTCCAGGCACAGGCAATAAGCTGCACTGAGTCTTTTTCAGCTGTACTTACAACAATGCCCCTTGTGCGTCGGACACTTTGCAGCCATATCCGACACGGGATAGAAACTGTGTGCTGTCTTTATCAGTCCAATGAAATATAATCCAACTTTGAATAACTCCACAGCTGTTTTGACCGAAGCAAACCATGAGTCTCCAACTATAACTCTTCCAGAACCATGCCACGGCTCTGTCAATCTCAAAGTAGTTGCAGTTCCAGCGCCAAATTCTCTTTGCCATTTCTTCGTACTCATTGCTTCTTTACCCTCATTAATTTCCAATCTCATCATAATGTTTGTATTACTATCACACGCTGTTTTTTACTTCACAACCCACTCTTTTGGTTTTTTAATTTTCATAACTGCTGGCATCCCGTCTTTGAAGTACGCACCTCTTCCATACCAGGCGAACATGGATTCATCTACAGTTATTTTTGCACCAGGACGGATGGTATCTTTTAGTTTATCATTCACCATCATTACTAGTGTTCTGGTGTTACGCCATTTGTCAGAATCATCAAGGTCTGACGGTTGTGTGAAGCGCAGGGCCACTAGAATGATCTCAAACCTTGACGACTCATTCCAAATCTTTGTCCAAATTTGCGGGGAAATATTCCATCGGAGGTCGTATTCCAGTAGGATCTTCGGTCTGGCAGTTCTTGAAGAGTTATAGCATATAATATACCAAAAAAAATTAATAATTCCTTCTCGTTCAACAGTTTCTGTCTAGGGGGAAACGAAGAGTTGGTACACTGGACTATGTAACTAAGTTTCTCTCTGGGAAATACCATAAAAAATGCATCCTTGACACTTCGTGCAGGCTCCAGTGGTACTAGCAGGGTAGCTTTGAAATTCGCTGATCAACACGTATTGCTTCATGAAAAGTCCAGGTGACTCCCTTCACAACGGTTGTATTTCCAGCAGAAGAATTTGTTACGCTGCTCATACGCGAGTCGGATGGACTGAAACAGTTGTTTCGTCATCTTCACTGAAGATGAAGAGCCTGATTCAGATGATGCTGAAAAAGCTCTATTAGTCCTGAGCATAGAAGCAAAGGGTGCACGGTGCACTCAATACATTTGAAATTAAAATTATTTTTAATTACACACACATATTATATAACACAGCCACACTCATATATGTATATACACATACAAACTCACCCACACAAACACGTAAAAACACTTACATATACATATTGAAAACAGCCACTATAACGAGCAATATGGGCGCTTTCAAGGTCAGACTATAGGTATAAACTTAGTTAACTATGTTCTCGACTGTTACATTTGAAGAAATTTTGTGTGAACCAAAAATTTTAAATCCAAAAAATGTTGTCAACCCATGCAAATCATGGTAACGAACAGGCGACCGACCTACTATTTTTTCATTGTAACGTAAGGCTATGAATAAAATAATAATTGGTAGGTACTTACAATTCTTCATTGATATTTGCTTCCAATAAATTATCGTTTTCGATATCAGCAATCAGAACCCAACGGGCACCAATGATTTTTTTGTCAATTTCCCAATATACCCTAGCATAGTTGTTTTCTACCTTCACAGTACCCCAACAATAACTTATATCGTAGTTATCACCAAAATGTTTGCGACTCCAGGTGTTCTGGCCATCATTTTCGTCGAAATATGTAGCTTTGACGCGAACGCGGGACTATTGTGTTATACTGCCGCCATTTTGGCCAGACTCAGTGTTGCCAAGTCTGAAATCTAGCGGACGGTAGAATTCTTCTAAAAATACGGTAGAATTTTCGAAATTATGTTGTAATATATATTTGAAATACGGTAGAATTACCTTGTTTATTTAGTAGCATGTTATGGGTCAGAGTTAAAAAAAAAACATATTTTTAATCAGAATCGGACAGTATAATTGTTTCAATATTTTTATACATATCATTGTTATGTTTTGCGATCATAGCGTGAGTGGGATTAAAATCAACACAGTTTTTTCCGTGACGCTGTATGGCTTTTGCTGCGATAAGAGATTTTGATGGATTTCGTTAGAGTTTATTCCGTTTTTTGTTTTTATATCGTTAACTCTGCTGAAGACTCTTCGCACTCAGCATCTCGAGGTGGCAGACAAAATGGCCAACATAAATTTTGGCAAGTGTTGGAAATAGGTATTCCCTTCTCGATGTTGGTCACGCAGTTCTGCGACCTGAAAAAAAAAATGATTAGGCTGCTATAACAATAGAAACCAATATGAATTCACGTTGCTTCGAGTTTACATGGAAACTTACCTGGTGCCAAAATACGTCAGGGGGTTGACTTAAATCCAAATCTTTGTAGTATAACGGCAACTTCCACACCATCATCTAGTTCTTGTTGATGTTGGATTGAAGTTGGGGCAATTCTGGGCAGTAATGGAAATAACGACGAAACTGACTCTTCCCTGTCATCAGAAATTACTTTCTCTAGATCAAATTTTGCTATTTCTGTCATAATTTTGTCATTAAAACAGTATCGTTTACGAAGGCCCACACAAGCTCTAATAATAAAATTTTTACACATCTTTCTGAGAGTTAACTTTCTTTCTTCATTTTCAACAGAATCTAGTTCTTTCTGGACACCTAAACCTAGATATGTCTTTAGGTCCTTGTGATTTATTTCTGTCATTGGATCTATAGTTTCAATAGGAGCGGAATTTACATAATTTGTAAAACCAATAGTAACAGTTCTTTATAAAAAGCTGTCATTTTCCCATGTAGTTTCGTAATTAAAATAGATTCGCTCTGAAAACAGCTATTTAATGTTGTAAATTTTGGCAACATCCAAGCCAAAAAATAGTAATAAGCCTTGATTATGGGATCATTCAGGCATGCATGAATATCGTACCTCGATTCTTCCAGCCATTTGCTATTGAAATAAAGACGTAATACATCCCATTGTTCCAGAATCCTTTGCACTACTGCATTTAAAGACAACCATCTAGTCTGGGCTGGTCTTAGAATTTTGTGCACATCCGCCCAGCAAAATACTGGAACTCTTTCAACTCACTCTGCCTTTTACTACTGGATTTAAAATAATTATAAATATTTCGCGCCATTTTTCACAATTTAGTGGAAGCTTTTACATGCGTCACTAGCGCAAAGATGCAGAGAATGGCAAATGCATTTGATCACAATTATGCCTGGACAACGTTGACGAAATCGACTTGAAACTGAATTACATCCCATCATTGTGTTGCATCCATCAGAGCCGAAACCTATGATGTTTTCCGTAGGAATCTCATACTTTGAAATGAACCTATAACAGTATTAAAAGTTTTTCGGCATTTGCAACATGATCGGTGGTTTCTCATCAAATAATTGAATCAAATTCCAAAACCGAGTGATAACTTTACCAATCATTGGATCAAAATACCTGACCACTACAGCTACTGTTTTTACTACAGCAATATCTGTTTTCGTCTATCAAAATTGAAAACATTTGTGATTTCAACTCACTGATCAAGTTTTCTTTTCAGTTTCCCCAATACAGTTATTTATCACAGCTTGAACTTTAGTTCTTTTAATCTAATATCTTTGGCTATCTGAGAATCTGGGAACAACTTGGTAACAAATCTGCTAAGTGATTCATGACATTATGAGATACCTTATGCTCAGCAACAAAAGCAGCTAATTTTATTTCTGAAGTCTTTACCAATTGCTTTTCATTAGTTGGCATGGATTTAAAAACGCTTACTATAGACTGTTGTTTTTTGGACGTTGAAGCACTACACCTCTTTAAATTATTCACGTGTTTAGTTCCTTCTTTGTGGCGTTTTATTACACTTATTTCGGCACTGAAAGATGTATTGCAAACATTGCAGACCGCCTTCGATAAGTCCCTATCCTTTCTTAGCCAGTCACTATATTCTTTATTCAGCAACCATTCTTCCTGAAACTTCTGCTTATAACGCTTTCTCTTAGCCGGTACTCGTGTTAAGCTATCTTCTCGATCAGTAGCGCTGTCGCCATCACTCATATTTTTAAACACTCAGATCACACACAACACAACACAACACAACAAACTCTTACGTAATTTTAAGTATTAATGAAATGTTAGTCGTATCTCGTTTATGATACAAATAAACTAGGAAAATTAAAAAGCTCTAAGTATTCATTGAAATTCAAATACAGCACCCCCAGAATCGTTCGCATAATATCTCCAAGCTGGTACCACGCTATTGGGGATTTCCGACGCATAAAACAGTGTTGTCGGTAGAATAAAAGGAAAATACTGTAACGTAAAAAAGTAAACAATCAAACTCGCTAAAATTATTTTAGTTTATAGATAATCATATTTAGATACGATCTTCATTGGTATTACGGTGTATTTTGCTACCGTAATTATAATCCTACGGTAGGTGGTAGATCTACTGATTACGGTGTTTTTACCGTAATTACGGTGCAGTTGGCAACACTGGCCAGACTGATCGCAGAAACACGATTCAAAAACTCGCTGAATCAGAAAGAGACGCACTATGCGTTAGTAAATTGCGTCCTGCTGCAGGCCTAGAAAGCCTCATATAACCAAAAACATTGCGTCCTACCGGTAGTACGAAAAGTCCTGCTGGCAGGACTCTGGACGTTCTATCAATAAACACTTCCTTCCCGGCCGAATACTTTTCCTAATAATAGACTATTTGGCCAGGAAATCCGCAGAATATTCAGTATTCAGCGTGTGGCTGAATGTACTATACGTTGCAAATCTACTAATTATTCTTATATTGTTATAGAACAATAATAAATCTAGAGCCAGTTCATAATGGTTCGTAAATATGTCATGGGTGCCGGAGAAGGAAAGGTAAGTAACTTACTACACCCTTTGTTCTTGAAGGAAAATACTGGGAAAAGAAACACTTTTTTTATTACAAAAGTCACTATGTGAGTAAAAAGCTTGATATGTTATCCAAAGTTGTTTAACACCTTTTCGGTAAATACAGTTACTTTACCGTTTTTCTATGAACAACAACGAGCATGCACACGCCGTTGTTAGCCTCGCGTTTTCATTGACACGTCACGACGTACTAAATTTCGTTCAAAGCTAAATGTAGTCGCTGGACTAGTTAGACTAGTCAGACCAAACATGACTAGGTATTCAACAAGGACTTATCTAGAGCCACATTACTCGCTACATTTGTTCTAAGCGGAGACTCGTTCCAAAGACGTATAATCTAATATCCACCAGAATTGAATTTGATTAATTTATTTGACATGATGTATATTTTTATATCATAATTATAATCAGTCTACTTATTCCACATGGACATAGGCCTCTCAACGCGCCATCCAGTTGCTCCCAGTCGCTTAGCGCAAATCGAGGCTCCATCTAGTCTAGATAGATAAATAGAAAATTCTTTATTGCAATGGAAACATTTTGGTACAAAGACGAACTTAATGCCGAAAAGGCATTTCCTGCCAGTTAACCTTTGGTAGTGTGGTGAGAGCTATGGGTAGAGTCGCAACAGAAAACATTAACTAATCTAGCTAGGGGGCGTTCGTTATAATTCCATATACATACGTACGAGGGTTGATCCAAAAGTAATGATAATTAAAATAAAACACGGTAATTAAAGTTAAAATAATAATTTATTTTTCTACATAGTCTCCTAACAAATCAATACATTTAGTCCATCTTTTTTCTAAACACAGGATTCCCTTTGAAAAAAATTATTTGTCTTGACCCTCCCAAAACGCTTCAACAGCGGCCATTACTTCGCTATCGTCTTCGAATTTCTTGCCTCGGAGGTGTTCCTTGAGCCGAGGAAAGAGGTAGAAATCACTAGGAGCTAGATCTGGCGAATAGGAGGGTGTTCGAGCAGTTCGAACTCGTTTCGAATGGCAGCCATCGCAACTGTGGCTTTGTGAGCCGGTGCGTTGTCTTGATGAAACAGCACTCCAGCTCGCAGTTTGCCGCGTCTTTTTTCCTTAATGGCCTCCCGTAATCTTCTTATTTGGTCTGCGTAGTAAGAGCCCGTAATAGTGCCTTTTCCAAATATTCCACCATAATTATGCCTTGAGCGTCCCAAAACAGATGCCATAACCTTCCTGCCGAACTTGAAACTTTGAATTTCTTTTGGCGTCGGTGAGGAGGCTCGCTTCCAAGTCATCGATTGTTGTTTCGTTTCAGGATCAAAATGGTGGATCCAGGTCTCGTCCATAGTCATAAAACGGAACAAAAATTTTCTTGATCTGCTTGAACTTTCGAGATTGACCTCGAAATGTCAACTCGATTTTTCTTTTGCTCGTCGGTTAACATTCTGGGTACCCAACTCGCAGAGACCTTTTTCATATGCAACTGTTCGCAAGGATTTTTGAACGCTGCCATATGAGATCCCTGTGACCTCAGCTACATGCCTGATGGTCACTCTTCGATCTGCCAACACAACATTTTCGACTTTTCACGTTGTCTTCAGTGAGGGACGTGGATGGGCGTCCTTCGCGATGTTCATCTTCAGTGGATGTTCTGCCCAGTTTAAACTCCTTGGCCCAGCGTGCAACTATAGAATATGGAGGAGCAGAGTCCCCAATGTTTCCACTAAGTCACTGTGTATGTCTTTTGAAGACATTTTTTCAAACAGAGGTACTTGATGACAGCTCTAATTTCGTTTTCTCCATGTTGATGTTATCTTTTGACAGTTCGTATTCAAATGAATGTATCTCCGGAAATCGTGATCTATTTATATGATTTTTTAGGCTGACGTAGTGAGTATATAAGCAAGCAAATTTTTTTTTTGATTTTTATGCGGACCTGAAGTAACTGATTATCATTACTTTTGATCACCCTCGTATGTATGCAAATTCACCTGAAAATAATCCTGCCGGCGCTTATGATATTTATTACCGTCGTCACCATCAGTAGCGACGTGTACACGGTCAAACCATCCAGAGCACAAGAACCACCTAAAATCTAATACAAAAAAAAACGAATATTGGACAATCGTGTAATGCTAGCGTATATATTCTGACTAGTCCATCTTCGAAGAACTATATTTATGTATGTATTTAGAGTTGGCATAATTTGTTAAATTTTTTCGTATGTCAATACTTGTTATCGTTATAAACGTAATTTTGTATGTAATAGAGAAGAGTAACTAAATATGAGCTACTATTTTGTTAAAAAATATTATAAATAATAATTAGACATAATTTTAAAGAGCAAAGTAACAGTCTTGTTTTATCAATAAACTATACTATCAATTGAGTATAAAACCAAATTGAAAAATAGACACTAAATATGGAACAGGTACTCAAATATGGCTATAAATATAATATTATTTATTTTTAAGAAATTAACAAGCATGAATGCTTATCCACTAAGAGATCTAAAATTAACTATGGTAAGAGTAGGAAATTAACCCTTATTCGGGCCTGGGCTTTTATCATTATTTATTTATGTTGATCCATTGAATATTAGTAAGTTTATAATAAAGAATAAAACAATTAGATAATTTTTCTAGAGGGTGGAGGGGGGGGGGGGAAATTATTTCCCCTTGCCCGTTTGTAACAATATTTTGCCAAGTCGGGTGGGAAGATAACTCACTTTGCCCGACAAGGATCAAGTTTATTTTTAAACTAGTTAATGCCTTAGGGTTCTCTTGAGAATTTATTTAAAATTTGTACATTTTTTTTAAATAAATTGTACAAGAACATAAGCATTTGTTTGTTTTCTTTTGCATTTGATAATAAAATACACTTAAACAATGACCATCGATAGTTTGGCATGAAGTAGGCGAATTTTCACAATTTATATTTTATCAATCTAGACTATATAAAAGTACCGAAGTACCGAAATCTCCGTAGAACAATTTAGGTCTAGACTCTCGCACAATGTGAAAAAACAGCTGAATTTACTCAACGATCTAGCAGTTGTCATTTTGTTGCTGTCATATTATGATGTCAATTTGACATTTTAAATTAAGTGTTGCCAGAAATTAAAATTGTATTATAATAAACTTTTTGTTTTTTCTAGAGTTGGTTCAGACAGCCAACTAGTGATGGTGAAAACCACTTCAAATATGAACCTACCGGGTGGGAAATTATTTCCCATGGCCTTATTAAGGGTTAATTATTTTACTTGCAAAAATCACATATCCAAGTATCAAATTCTGGTCCAGCACAGTCATTATGTGCCACCAGAGCCTACACATCAAGCATTTAATCCAGAGTTCTCCTCCTGTATTTTCTGAAAAGAGTTACTGGCAGAACATACATTCTGCATCTCCAGAGTCAGGAGCTTCATTGCTGATTATGGCATCTGGTTTAGAATCTGAATCAAACAGGATACCCTCTTCGCTTCACTGTCAATCACTTTATCGTCAGTAATTGTTTTGTTTTTATTATTTCTAGGGTTTATTTTCTGTACTTTGACTTTCTTGCCTTAAGTTTTTCTTTTCAAGTTTCTTCTTTTTTTCAACAAGGTCACTTTTATGGGGGAAGTTATAACAGAACACAACAGCTTCTACCCTATTAGACATATATTTCTGTTTTTTTTGTACTGCTTATGTCATAAGGAGATACTAGTTAAAGGCCTAGGCTGCTGCGATCAATTCTGGAAGACGATGGTTCGCCACTATGTGTAGGTTCATGTAGTTGCTTCTGTTTGAGTCACATCCGGATGTTGAGGTTGAAGGTCTAAATTGAGGTGTATTTTCTGTTCCAGATCTAGATCTTGAGACTGATGCTTCGGGAGAAACAAAATGTCGTTATTAAGAGTTGGGATTGTTATTCAATGGCTTTTCATTAGTGGATGATGATTTTGTTGAAGTAACACTTGTGCATCCATCTTTCAGTTTTGTTCTGCTGCAATAAAATCTACACCACTGAATATGGTTTTTTCAATGGCCAAAGTCATGTAACGCGAAACCGTTTGCTGCAATTTCACCAGTTTGAACTTTCATGTAAGCTCTTCCAAATAGCTCCACAATGTTAAAAGGACCCAGTGTCCTGTTATTTTTCTACCGACTTCAAGGAGGAGGTGGAGGTCAATTCGACTGTATGTTTTTTTTTTATGTTACTCAAACTTTTTCTGAGTGAACGGATTTCGATGATTTTTTTATTTAAAGCAGGCTTCATGTAAATTGATCAAGGTCTGACCAATCGTTTTTGAGTTATTCTTAATTATTTATATTGAAGTCGGTTGTATAAATTTTTAATTATTCTGATCTAGGTTCGTATTTTTCACCATAATAAACTTTAATGACTAGTGACTGCAACTTATTGATTGTGTGAGATAAAGATATAATATCAACGTTATTTTCTAGTCAGATCTATTACATCAATATTCAGAGTGTAGCTGTCCGTCTAATATCAGAAGAACTTTTGATTATGGTGTTGGGTTTGTGTTTTGTGAAATGTTTGAACCAATCTGTAAATATATTCATTTAAATCCAGCCAGGATGTGCAACTCTTCAGCTCCAGGAGGACACCCTCTCATCAGTTGGGAGCCCATCCTTTTCTAAATGGAGGAACAAATGGCCAGCATCATGCACACTACAATTGTTAAAAGGAACCCTTTCAGCAGAAGTTAGTGAGGTTATTTGCCTTTTTCCTCGGTGTCCAATTACTTGGAATTATATACTTGGACAACTGTTGCTGGATTCATCTATGTTGTAGATACAATTTGGCGGATAGATATATATTTTTTGTACATCTCTTCTAGAAGTTGAAAAAAATTGTCGACGTTTTCTTTGTTAAACCCAAATTCTCTTGCAAATGACGTTCCTGTAGGCCTTCTAACCGACATTTTATCTTTGTGATGCTTCAGAAATAGTCTTAAGTATGTTTTCCGGGTATGCCAGGTTCACGGAATGGATTGCAAGCTGTTACGTTTTGCAATACATATATATGCCTTTCTGCGAAGATCTGTCCTTGTCAATCCATGAAATTGTTTTCCATCGTTAAAACATTTTCCAACTGTGTACCCAACACTGTTTTTCTACCTAATGTCGTGGCAGCCGCTTCAGGAGTAAGTTCAGTTTTCAGGCTTAAGAGACAGTCGTTCTTGGTACTCTGAAAGTTTTTGCTGCTTTTAGAGTACCCATTTTCTCTTAGAACCACTTTTATGACTTTAGAAGTTATTCTTACCCCAATTTTATTTGGTGTTTGCATGTCGGTGGAATTCTGAAAAGCACTTTAGAAACGAATGTCCAACCACCTAAGACTAGTACCTAAATATGGGCTAACCCATATTTAGGACCATAGTCATAGCCTATATTTGAAAAAATTTGACCTTGTACTTCACAAATTAAACTTATATTTTATAAATTTACACATAGTTACACTATTTAGCCCTAATTATAATCAATAAAATAACATTACATACCTTACGAACTTTTTGACAGCGGCGAAGCAACAATGTCTTACCCTAGCAGCCGAACTGACGAGATAGAGTGAATACGGTGTTAGCGCGAATGAATGCGGTAGAAGATACTCGTTTGCAGCGCCTTTCAATTATTTGTTTTCGAGAATTTTACTAGCCCATATTATAACACTAGCCCACATTTAGTTACTTTCTACAGAGACTCAACTATCCGCTTGAAGTTGGTGCTTATGTAGATAATTTGTGATTGTAATATATATTAGTATTAAAATATACTATATTATATTGAATTAGTCATTAGTATATTTAATGTATGGTATGTATTGAAATAAATTTTAATTTATATAAATAGTACTGCATAACGAATATAACATAAATGTATGTTGTGGTGAAAGGATTACGCTCTCAGAACACCAGCGCAAAATTGCAGCAAATACAAATGACACGCATGATGTATATTTATTATTTATCTCTTATACCTTAATGTGATTAGAAAAGAAATTATTGTATTGATGAATTTTTTATTATTTTAGACTTCCACTACGCTTTACTACTCTTTCTAAGCGTCAATTTTTCTAATGTAGCCAACGCCGGTGATGCCATCTATTAACGCGCTAAAACATTTTGATATGTCGAAAAAACCGCCACCCGAGTTATCGTTTAACGTTTAACGTCATTATTAATGCCATATTCAATTAACGCATTAAAATATTGGCTACATCTGCCTTATGCTACTGCTCCACCTGCGTTAGCGTTAACGTTGATATTAATGGCCAACTACTCATTGATTAAGGTATTAAAAATGCTCGTTGGCTACATTTAGGCATTAACGCTGCAAAAGTTAATTTATTTGTAACGCGCTAAATCGCGCTGGAGGTTAAAAGTTAAAATGGATGGAAGGCTGCACTAGTTGCAAAATGAGTGTTTTAAATTATTATATACATCAGTGTAGTTCAACAAAAAGAAAACCAAAATCAAAAGAAGATGGTGGATGATTCAAACGAATCGTCGTCGAACTGGTGAGCAAAAACTTACATACCTACCGTTCATACAATAAACACGACGTATGTATTCTATTAATATTTTGCAGCAGTACCAATGATATTGTATATTTTTGCAGCGGATCAATGGAGGAACAATTAGATTTGATGGCGGAAAATTCCTTTGAATTTTATAATTCTAAAGAATTTTCCGCCAATTCCAACTCGTTGTATAAACATCATTTTGACCTGCTCCTGATTATAAAGATTTTTATATTTATTTAAATGAATATACGGTAGTATCCCATTAGGGTATCTTTCTTCTTTTTTAATTCTTCCAGTGTCGTTGGAAATGATAGAGACTGAATGATACGTCGTCATACATCATTAATTGCCGAGCGATTTTTATGAGACTGCAGCTTTGGATTCCAAAGGCATAGTTCTGATTGCAGCGATTCTAAAAACTCCAACGCTTTCTCATTGTACCAATCCATTGTCGTAAAAGCGTCTAAACGAAGTAAACACGTCCTCCTGCACGTGCGGCGTGCGAAATGAGCCGGCGTTAATGTAGCCAACATCGCTTAGCGTGTTAAACTACGCGCCAAAACCTTTTGATGTGTCCAAAAACTGACAATTCGAGCTATATCGCTTAACGTTTAATGTCATTAGTAATGGCGTTAGTAAGTCACCAGGGATGTTACGAATGTCATATTTTACATATCGCCAATGCGAATGCGAATGTTTGGGAATAACATTAAAAAACTAATCAACTTAAGTCATCATTTTATTACTTATAATAGTGTTACGAGCTTGGGGTTCGAACAAATAAAACTGCCGATTGAATTACCAAAATTGACACTTTAATTATACAACACTAATTACAACTTTAAACCACACTAATAACAAAACACAATTTTACTACAGATCGCTTAAGTTCGCAGTTGTATCGCTTCGAAGTATTCGCTTGTATCGCCAATTCAATACTGCCTCGGTCGTGGTCTATACCGGCCTTATATAGCGCCTCCGATACTTTCCAGAACCTTCTACTGTGGAAACATCTAGAATGTTCGAGTACATATCGGTCCTGAAATTTCTAGAAAGATCTTGACCTAGCTCTGCTACTCGATACTAGAGGGCGCTAGTGGCTAGTGTTGCCATGTAAAAGACATTAATAGTGGCGCGCAACACTGCCCCCTCCTAAGACATGCTCGTCCCGAGCATTATTGGCCCCATAATAACGCGCCAGTCGATCCACATGGACGATCTTAGGAGTACCTCTTGCACCTTTCTGTATCCGGTAGGTTACGTCATTGATCCTTGTCACAATCCGGTACGGTCCGTCCCATTTAGCTTGAAGCTTAGGAGATTTCCTTTGCTGCGAACTGGATTGTGTAACCACACTAGTGAACCTTCGTCAAACCCTTTGTTGTTCATTTTGCGGTCATACCGTGTTTTCATCTTTTCAGACGTTTGCTGTCCTGATTGTCTGACGTGCTTATAAATGTCATTCATTTTGTTCCGCAAGTCATTTGCATAATCGGTTATACTGCGTGGGGCATCAGGTGGTATTCCGGTGATCAGGTCTGCAGGCAGCCGTAATTCTCCCAAATTTGCTAAAGCTGGTGTCACTGATGTACTTTCGTGAACAGCGCTTCGATATGACAACAAAACGGTTGTATGTGCCTGTCCCAGTCTCGTTGCCGTTTTTCCACAACTTTGCTAGGTACCTCCAATGTCTGATTAAATCGTTCTACCATTCCATCAGATTGTGGGTGGTAAGAAGTTGTTCTTGTTTTATGAGTACCCATAACTCGGCAAGTTTCCTGGAATATTTGAGACTCAAAATTCTTCCTTGATCGCTGTGAATCTCTAAAGGTACTCCAAAACGACAGAAGACTTCATGAACTAGTTTATCTGCAACTGTTGAAGCTTCTTGATTTGGAATGGCGAAGACTCTGGCCACTTAGTGAAGTAATCCATCACAACCATGAAATACTTGTTACCACTTTCACTTTCCGGAAACGGCCCCGCAACGTCAACGGCTATCCTCTCCCATGGTGCACCAACATTGTACAATTTCAATGCACCTCTACTACGAGTTTGAGGTCCCTTTACAGCCGCACAACTTGTACATTTGCGACACCAGTCCTCGACATCGTTACGACAGTGGACCCAGTAAAACCGTTCTCGGATCTTCAGTAGAGTTCGTTTAACTCCCAGGTGACCTCCTGAACAACCATTATGGTACAGCTGTAGAACATCCGGTACTTTAGCTTTAGGACAACCATTTGCAAATGACAACTGTCTCCCCGGCCATTTTCCCATTTACGGCACAGGACTCCATCCTGAATCAGCAAGCTGTCCCATTGGGCCCAATAGCTTTTCGTGGTCGAACTCATCGCTGAGACGTCGCTCCACTTCGGCTTAGGAGCACTGGCCTTCATCCATTCCAGAATCGGCTTGATGTCTGAATCTTCCTGCTGTGCATGTTGTAGGCTGTCTTCCACTCATTGTTGAGCTGGTCTGTCCTGAGCATCCTCACAGATACCACTTCCTTACCTCTTGCCTAGTACAATGCTTGCAATCTTCAGGACAAGGTCTTCTTGACAATGCATCTGCGTTGCCATGAGATTTCTGCTGCGATGTTCGATCACAAAGTCGTATTCCTGTAGTAGCTCAATCCATCTCGCAACTTGTCCTTCTGGATTTTGAACTGCAATAGCCATTTCAGCAGCATGGTCAGTTCGTAAGAGAAATTTTGCCCCAGAAGATATTTGCAAAATGCTGCAAAGGCTTTACCACAGGCAATTCCTGTCTTGTGACACAATAGTTCCTTTCCGGCTTTGACAAAGACTTGCTGAAGTACGCTATCACAACCTCTTGATCACCATTCCTTTGAGACAACACACCGCCAAGTCCTATATCACTTGCGTCTGTGTCAACTATAAATTCTTTGCTCGCATCAGGGTACCCCAAAATAGGTGTTTTGCACAGACGGTCCTTGAGCTCCTGGAATGCGATATCGCAACTATTATCCCAGCAGAAATGTCGCTTCTCCTCGGTTAGCTTGTGCAGAGGTTTGGCTATATCTGCAAAGTTCTTACAAATCGCCGATAATAGGAGCACAAACCCAAAATGCTCTAACCTGTGTCTTGTCTTTGGAACCGGCCAATCCTTGACAGCGGCAATTTTCTGATCCGCGGATACCTTCTTCCGACACTACATACCCCAAAAGCTAATTGCCGTTTGAATAGTGAGCATTTCTTCGGACTCAACTTGAGGTTGGCACTCTGGATCTTCATGAGCACGCGTTCCAGGTTTTGAAGGTGTTCTCAAACGTACGGCCTACGATGATGATGTCATCCAAGTAGACCAGACAGGCGTCGCCAATTAGCCTGGTAAGTACAAGCCCATCAACCTTTCAAACGTTGCTGAGCATTGCACAATCCAAACGGCATGACTTTAAATTGCCACAGACCCTTTCCTGTGGAGAATGCAGTTTCTCCTTGTCCTTAGGGTCTATTTCAACCTGCCAGTAGCCACTTTTCAGGTCCAGCGTACTAAACCACTTTACGCCTGTAAGCATGTCCAGCGTGTCATCAATTCTTGGCAAGGGATAGCTGTCCTTCGTAACGTCGTTCAGACGGCGGTAGTCAACACAAAACCGCATGCTACTGTCCTTCTTCTTTACCAGCACCACAGGTGAACACCATGACTAGATGAAGGTTCAATAACACCATCCTTCACATTCCCTCAATCATGGTTTCCACTTCCTTTCACGTGCTACCGGCAATCTTCTTGGGCGCTGACGGATAGGCAATTTTCTCCTGTGTTTATTTTGTGTTGAACTAAGCCAGTCTTTCCTATGTCAGCATCGTTTGACGAGAAAACATCGGCGTACTTGAGTAACAACTTCTTCGCCTTGACCACTTCTTCTGGGAGAGAACGCTGCGACAGTCTTCTAAAAGTGTGGTCACCCTCGTTTGTGCATCCTTGCTGGGGGTCCCAGTCGATGGGTATTGGCACCTACGCAACCAATCCACTTCCTCACAAGTACCAACCAGTGTGCCTTTTTCCATAATCTGTTCCTGATCACAAAGGTTCAGCACACGTACTCCTGAGATGTCGGTGGTTCTGACCAAAGTTCGAGCCACTTTCCACGGAAGGTCATTGTCCACCCTTTCCACGAGTACACAACGATGAGCTTGCCCAGGATTCCGAGGAAGACTAACCGGCACAATCGTTTCCGATCTCGGCGGCAGAATAATCTTCTTAAGGCTGTACACATTCCCCGGTATCGCTCCTTCCACGAAAAGTTCCTCCTGTCCACATTTCAAAACACCTATTCTTCCTCATGAAGTCTAGGCCCAGGATGCAGTCGTCCATTATATCAGCCACGATGACATTATGCAGGTAGATCATGTTGCCTAGCTTCAACTCCATCTCCTTCTCTCCACGGACGGGTATGCGCTGACCGGTGGCTGTTACCAAATTAATGCGCTCGGTTGTATGCGGAGTCCCCAGGAACTGACTTATAAGTTGGGAACTGACAACCGTGCGAGAGGCCCAGTGTCTATGGTCAGTTTACACGGCGTTCCGTTGACCTCGCCTTTGATGATTAGGCTGTTCCATCATGGGTTTGTGAGATCGAAACCTTGGGGCTCTTTTAACATCAGCCAGCACCCGCCCCGCAGTCCTGGCTTTTACTCGTTTCTGTTGCTGCTGGGCGGTGCTGTTAGCCGCACTACCTCTCTCGAGATCGATCACCTCCCCTTTCTACAGTTCGCTTAGGGCAGCTGGATCGAAGATGGCCCTTTCCCCACAGCCGTAGCACCTAGGGCTGTATCCTTTATTGTAGTCGCGAACTGCAGCTGCTGCAACCTCCTGACGCGATGGGATCGATGATCCTGCCGTACGGCTTCCACCTCCAGTGCATGGGCTAACGCGTCCTTGCGTCTGTGGTGCCCGAGCCTCACAGCAGCTCTGACTTCAAGGTCGCGGATGCCGTCGATGAATGTCTGCACCAGGTTCCCTACAATGAGCGCAGGTACAGACTGGTATGCTTTTCGAACCAGCTTTTCCACCTCAAGGGCCCACTGCTGTAGGTTTTCGTTGCTGCGTTGCACGCGATCTTTGAGCTGCGCACGAAAGACGTGTTCCAGGTGAGCGTCGCCATATCTCGCCCAATGCCTCAAGGAGCTGCTCGTGTCACTTCTTACCGAGAGCTTCCAGAACAGTTAAGGCCTGGTCGCGCAGGCCTAGGGTGAGAGCAGTCATGGCCTGACTTTTATTCCAGCCGTTCGCCTTCATGACAGCCTCGAACTGGATTCTGTACGCCGACCAGGAAGAAGTCCCGTCGAACGGCGGCACTTTGAATCCACGTAGCGAAGGTGTTGTAGCTACCACGGAGCTGTAACTCCATCCCCAAGTTTGAGGTCGTCCAGCGTTTTCTTCACGTTAGCAATCACGTTGTCAACCCGATTGTTCACTTGGTTGATTCGGGTTTCAGCCCGACAGGCGGTTGTCATGTTGAGCAACCCTATCCTTCACCTCCTTATCTCTTTCCCGAAGGTAGCGTGAAGGTCCTTCATGAGGAGCATCTGCTCTCCTGTTGGCGGACCTGTTCCTCCCGTCCACGCTGCAGCTGCTCTTCCAACCGACGGCCTGTTCCTCCTGTCGGCGGGCCTGTTCCCCGTCGGCGGGCCTGTTCCTCCTGTCGGCGAGCCTGCCTGCAGCATCATCATCAGAGCACCTAAGTCAGGTGCTGCAGATGCAGGAGCTGCTGACGGCCGGCCTCCGTGGTCGGCAGCTGGCCCTCCGACGTTTGCGGCGTTGCATTACCAAATCGTCTCTGGTCCGTCTCTTGCTGGCGTTGACTTCGGCATGGATACCTCCGTGTCGTCTCTTGGTAAAATCGGCATGATCTGATCCCACTTCTGACACCAATTGTTACGAGCTTGGGGTTCGAGACAATTAAAAACTGCCGATTGAATTACCAAAATTGACACTTTAATTATACAACACTAATTACAACTTTAAACCACACTAATAACAAAACACAATTTTACTACAGATCGCTTAAGTTCGCAGTTGTATCGCTTCGAAGTATTCGCTTGTATCGCCAATTCAATACTGCCTCGGTCGTGGTCTATACCGGCCTTATATAGCGCCTCCGATACTTTCCAGAAACTTCTACTGTGGAAACATCTAGAATGTTCGAGTACATATCGGTCCCGAAATTTCTAGAAAGATCTTGACCTCCTAGCTCTGCTACTGATACTAGAGGGCGCTATGGCTAGTGCTGCCAAAAAGACATTAATAGTGGCGCGCAACAATAGGAATATGAAAGAATATTGGAACAGTAAACCAGTGTTATACTTATACAGTAATTACGTCTAATAGTCAAAGTTCAAAAGAGGGATGTTATATGTTATATTTCAGAAAAAATAATTTTGCCGCCTTAGAATCGCCCATGAGGCGATTTCTAAGAGGCTCTTCTAAGGCCGGCTGCACTGAACAATTGCTCACTCGGAACGCTGCCCGGTGGAGAGCTCGGATATTTGCGGGCCAGATCTGTCAATTTCTCATATTTTAATTTAGTTTTCCACCAGTCGAGAGGGTTTTCGTCGAGAGAGGCTCGTTTTTCTTTAAGATAAACCTTCTGACCAGATTCTACATCCGAGCCCTCGTTTTCGCTTCAAGATTCTAGAATTCCTGCCAGGTTGCTTATAAGACTTTTAGTAGAACTTGTTGAAGGCTCGTCAATGTTGCTTGTTATACTACTCAACCTTTTAGCGCCTGAAGCTAAACGCCGATTATTATCACCATCCCGGTTAGACAGACTTGGAGCCAATTCCACAATATCAGGGTGGACTTTATCTTTCACAATATCACTGAAAAACTTATGCTTGTATCGTGCGTCCAGAAATGTGGAGATTGTGAACAAAAAATCATTCTCCAGGTTGCCAAACTTCTTGTTTATTTCGGTTTTGATAACTTGTATAAAGCTGATAATAATGTTATCAACGGTGTCGCCTTCAGTAGGTATCTTTGTATCATCGAGACCTTTTTTCAATGTCTAAATAATCGGAATCACGGACGAAATTAACCCTTAGATGCATGAATTTTTATTTTTGAAAGAATAAAATATATGTGTTAAAGCGTGACCTGATCATAGGAAAATAATAAAAATTATATCTGTATATTAAAAGTTTTATTGGCAAAAAAAAGTTGTTATCAATTTTGATAAACTATGCATTAAGAATTTTTTTGCTTAGTGATACTAGAAAACATAAAGTACCCAAGTTTTTATACTTAATGTTATTTTATTTTTACGTAGCATGAAAAACTTGAAAGCAATTATTTTTTCTATTGTCACAAAGCGATATTTTGCACTTAGTACACATTACAGAAGTTAGTTTTTTGCAATTTGCATATTTGCACTGATTTCTCTAGTGTTGTAGTTTTGTCATGTCCAACTCCATCAGTACGGACGTCGTTTGGTGGTAATGTCTGTGCAATCTTGGTCTCTTTGACGTATTTTCCTGTCTATTCATGCTGTCTGCCTCTTTTATTTTCAGATACGGCCCCATACTTGCACAAAGTTTCAGCTAGCTCCGTTCGAAAATCAACAAGTTTTAAAATGTTTTTTGATTTGTCTTTTCAGTGAAACTTTCTTTATAAAATCCAGCTGTTTATTACCGCCATGTCCATCATATGTTGAATAGTCTATTGGTCCACTTTGGACTTCATTCGGATCCTATATCGCCCTAAATAACTATCCATTGTGTCCACACCCCATATGTGCATTATATTCTTCAATTACTTTGACATGGTATTGATATGTTTTTCTGCTTCCTGTCATAGCGGCTATTAGTACCCACAGGATTTAACCGCAGATAATAGCAAGACCTGTTTGTTATCCTTCCAGCTAGTCGATGCAAACTCAACACCATCAAGAGAAGCAACATTCTCGTCGTACGAACCCTTTGGCATGTTTTCTGTACATCTTCCTTTTTGGTAGCTTACAGGTTTTTCCTAATCTGTTTCTTTTGAACTGTACCTACAATATATGCCTTGTGCAAATGATGAAACAGAGTCAGGCTTGAATAAAAGTTGTCAAAGTACACTATATGATTTACTTTTCTCGGTACAGGTCGAAGCGCACCACTGTATTTGAAACTGCTCCAAGATTTGGCCCATTTGGTAGTCTTTGTAGTCATGAGTTCCTGAGTAAATTTCAAATGAATATGCGTAACCCATCAGACAACAGAGCACGTACAATTTGAAGCCCCATTTATGAGGCATTGCTCAGTGCGAAATTTTAGTTGCGCACATCTGCTCATCTAATGAAAGTCTATGATCAAAAGGAACTGACATGAATCGTTGATTTAGGTGGTCCACTATTGTTCGTATTTTGTGTAATCTGTCATGTTCAGGATGTTCACGGGGTAAGTGACCTTCATTATCGTTAAAATGAAGAATTTCCCGAATTTTTCAAAACGGTTAACGGTCATCGTATCAGCTATTGGATGGAATCTTACATTATTTGCCCAGTAGGATCTTATACTAGGATAGTGATATACCGAAGTATAAATCAAGATACCAATATATTCTCAGTTCCAGAACTGTCATTGGTTCAGAAAAATTAATATTTTTTTTGTATGGCATATTTATTAGATTCAGTAACGATTCTTGCGAGTAAACTTTCATCAAAAAGTATGAAAAATACTGATAAGGAGTAGATAATTCATAATAATCGGAGGGTAGTCAGTACATCCAAGAAATGTAAAAGCCTGATCCACCAAATCCAAATTCTTCTTTTTCCATATCAAACCTGTAAACTAGGAGTGGCGTTGAATGGGCTGGTTTTCACTAGTTCATCAAATATTAGTGGAGGATCAGGGTCTGTCCCATCATTTTCGGTCAATATTTTCTAGTATTTGGTCTCTTCTTCAAGATCTGCTTGCAACCACCGACATTATCATAATAGTCTAAGGCATCCTCGTCTAGATCATCATCTTCTGACACCTCTCCGTTTTCTAACCGCCACAGGAGTGTCAAAATGTCTTCGTCATTCATTGTCCGCTTCTAGAAGCCTAAAAACAAATAACTATTTAAAAAAACTTAAATAAAGAAACGAATCTGAAAACATTAAAAATAATAAACCCATATATCGAAAAAAGTTTTACTGTTACTGCATATATTATAATTTTTGATAACAAACTTTAAGCCCAAAAATCTCAGCAAATATTAAATTTTATTACAAAATTGAATCATTGACACAAAATATAGATACAAACCTTCCAAAAATCTATTTTTTATTAGTTTCACACACTTTTTCAAATGAGATTTCTTCGGATGAAAATTTCAAATTTATTCACTTTATAATCACTCCGGGCTGTCATCGAAACTTCAAAATTTTGACCAATCACATGTAAGTATTTGACTGAACCAATCACAGACGAGTCTATGACATATAACGACACGTTCAGAAATCAAAATTTCCGGTTAAACGACTTTCGTTCAGGAATTAGGAGTCTAGAAACCGTATTATCAGTTTTGATAAACTATGCACTTAAGGGTTAAAGCGCTTGAGTTGCCTGGTTGCGTGTTACGCAATACTCCATAGCTTTCCATTCGTCGGGTGATATGTTGGAAATGTTATTGTCGTTACCATATTGTCGGTAACATACAAAGCATCTTTTAGTTTTAAACACCTTTCGAACATATAAAACGTGCTATTCCATCTCGTTGAACAATCTCCTATAACAGTTAGTGGAATTTGATCTGGATTTAGTCGCTGTTGGATTTTGGCTAATTGACCTTGAGCGATAGTCGAATGATTAAAATGAGTGGCGATTCTCTTACATTTCTGAATCATATTCACTAGGAACTTTTGAGGATTCAATCCATTCTTAATATTTGTTTGTAGCTTATGAGCAGTACAGTCTACATCGTTAAAATTGGCCAATGTCATAGCAAGCTTCACATTTGAGCCATCTCTCACCATGCAGTGTACTTGCTCCTTAGTTATAATCCATTCACTCAGCATTGATTCAAATTTGTTTGAAATAGCAAAATAGCATCTGCCTTCGAATTCCTCGCACTTTAAGACAACGTTTAAGCGGTTGAAGTGTGCCGTTATGCCGTGACTGGTTAGGTTGAGAATTGATACATTCGCACTTGTTTCTGACCATATGTCAGTCGTGAATGACATATATTTAAAATTAGCTAACAGAACTTTGATTTTTTCAGCAACTTTGCCGTACAAAACTTCACAGGTATGCTCAGTAAAAAAATTACGACCTTTTAGAGTATATTCGGACGCGACTAACTGCATCAGCCTTCGAAATCCTACGCCTTCAACGAAGTTAAATGGCAAGTCTTGTAATGCTATCATTTCGCTTATTCGGCAGTCGATTTTTTGCGATAGTGGATGTTTGGTGTCCCATTGTTTCTTTTTCATTAGAGTTTCTTCAATAGATAATTGTTTTGTTACCTCTTTTAGTGGAGTTTCTTGCGGTTTATACAGTATTGAAGCCTGGGCCTCCGATTCAGTATGGATCAGCATTTCGTATTCTTTGGAATGAACGGTTTTCAAAAATGGGTTCGCAACGCCGAGGTAGTGCGCCCAATTGTGGAATAACTTTTCTCACAAACATTGCATTTCGCGTGGTCTCGATCGATAGGTGTAAAGAATCGCCATATTTCCCTTTTCTTTCCTGGTGCCATGGGAAAAACTGTCAAAATAGCTCAACATAATTCTAAACTCACATACTACTTGTTTATTTACGTAACGATTAGTTACAACTGACTGACAACTAAAACAAAACAAGCCAAACTAACCAAGCAAGCACCGAGAAATAAACACATGCTATTGGTCGAATGAAACACATGATGCCTTCTACGCGTGCGAGGATCGACCAACCGCGTGGCCACCGGGCCAGAAACGATACGATCTGTACACATTCGCATTCGCAAACATTCGCTTGATGCGAATGTTTAAAATGATGCGAATCGTTCGCATAAGCGAATGCGAATGCAAATATTCGTAACATTCCTAGTCAACACGTTAAAATGTTGGCCACATCTACTTAACGTTTTAATTAACGTGCTAATTAATGCGTTAAGACGCAGGTGGAGCAGTAGCATTATAGCTTGGTTATCGCGCTAATTAACGCGTTACGGCGCAGGTGAAACTGAGGCTTACATTAACATGTGACCCGAGTATTACATTAAAAATATATGAATATCACAATTGTTGAATTTACAATTATTTTCCATATATTTATGTCTATTTACGTTACTAATAGTAGAAAAACGATAACTTCTGTCACACAATTTATAATATTTGTTAGGTAACATTAATACACCCACAGACATAGATAATTATTCCCGTTTTTCTAAATCAACGATATTCTAAATCAACACGTTCTTCTACCATTACAATAATTAATCATAAGGTAAAATAACAATTATCTAATCAGTGATATTATTTTTTCATAAGTCTTAAATATCAAAGAATCAATTACTGTAAAATATACTGAACTCATTTGTTCGATTTTAAGCCATGTAACGACCATCATGATATATTATATGTATGCGATTTCAATACCTATTTTAGTAATAGGATATCAATTCGATCTTGTATATAACAAAAGTTATTTTTAGGTATTATGAAAAATTAAAATTTGCGTCGAAATGTAAATACCTATATGATTCAGATGTGTATTTTATGTTACAAATATAATTTTAATTTAATTAGATGTCTTTTATTTAAATGGTACAAATTTTAGACTTATTACGTAGGTCAATAAGTCCCGAGCCTGACGTATAGATGGCGTTGTTAGGGAAAAAATATTTTTATTTTTAAAAAGAACAGACTTCTATATAATCTGTGCAAAATTTTCATAACCTCGTAAATTATTTGTTTAAAAGTTACGGTGATTTTTTTGGCGCCACTTTGAATTTTTATGAAACAATGATCGAAAAAGAATTTCGAGTGCTAATTAAACATTGTTTTTTAATAAAGAAAAATACCGTTGAAGCAAAAAGTTGGCTTGACAAGTGTTATGGGGACTCTGCTCCATCAAAAGCAACAGTTAAACGTTGTTTTGCTGAATTTAAGCGCGGACGAACAAATGATGGTGAACGCTCTGGGACGCCCAAATGAAGCTGTTATTTCAGAAAACATAAAAAAAGCTCACAATAATAAATAGAAAAAGCTCAAATAATAGTTTTGGAAGACCGTAAAATGAAATTGCAAGAGATATCGAGACGACCTAATAATATCGAAAGGTAGTGCATTCACCATTTTGCATAAGCATTTGTCTGTGAGAAAGCTTTGTTCCAAGTGGGTACCGCGTTTGCTCACCGTTGACCAAAAGCATCAACGTGTTGAACATAAAGGATTTTTTCATGCGGTATGTGATGGATGAAACTTGGATCCACCACTACACTCCAGAATCAAAAGCGCAGTCAAGTGAGTGGATAGCAACCAATGAAAGCCGCCCAAAGCGGCCAAAAACTCAAATTTCAGCTGGAAAGGTCATGGCATCGGTGTTTTGGGATGTGCATGGTATAACATTTATAGACTATATACAAAAGGGCGAAAGGATCAATAGCGAATATTATATGTCGTTATTAGTGCTTTTGAAGGAGGAAATCGCGAAAAAACGGCCTAAAATGCAAAAGAAAAAAGTTATTTTTCATCAGGACAAAGCACCATGTCACAAGTCTGTTGTCACCATGGCGAAACTTAAAGAGTTAAAGTTTGAGTTGCTTGCTCACCCACCGTATTCGCAGATTTAGCCCCCAGCTACTATTATTTGTTCGCTAACCTAAAAAAAATGCTATCCGGAAAGAAATTTGCCTCAAATGAAGAAGTGATCGCCGAAACTGAAGCGTATTTTGAAGGGTTGGACAAATCGTATTATAAAAAAGGCATAGAAATGTTAGAGCGACGCTGGACTGAGAGTATTACTCTTGAAGGAGACTATATTGATGAATAACATTGAATTTTGAATAAAAATAATGTTTTTCTTACTTAGGCTCGGGACTTATTGACCGATGGGATACATATATTTACCAGTAGTTTTTATAATACGAGGGCGACACTGAAAGTTTTTAGAACTGGCCATTTGTAAACGATATAATACAAAAATAAGTTAAAATTTTGAAAATGGAGTTCTGGCAATATTATTTTGTATGTATTTTATTAATTTGTCATTTACGATTACGATTTCATTTATTACGATTTGGCGGCAAATTGCTTGTTTGTTCAGATTTTGATTTTCTACGAACTTTCAGTGTTACCTACCCTCGTATATAATGAAGTTAGTAATAATTTTTACAAAAAAAGAAAACTCATAGAAGCAACTAAAAATGATAATAATATAAAGAGAGTATAGTTGTTTTAATTAAAGAATAATTTTAAGAATATTTAAATATTGAAAGTAATTTTAAAGCTAAAGGCATTATTATATTATAAAATACCTTATTTTCCTTTCAAAGATTCGAATTGCTTATGGCGCTGACAGCAGCTAACGAGACACGCCCACTATATTTATAATTACAACAAGAAAAATATGTTCAAAATTTCAAAACCAACTAAAAACATTACCCACCTTCTCGGACGGGTAAAAAATAATCAGCGGTTAAATCAGCAGTGACATACCTACATTCGTCTACCAGCCCGTTCTTGCCTGTGGTATCACTTTGTTCAGCATAGACGCTCTGCTGGAACTGAATTGCTAACCGGTGACGACGGGTCGGTGACTCCGCAGTGCGGGCCCATATGGATCCGGTAGATCCCTTAATCCATTCTACCAAGATGTAGATCTTTACAGTTGCACATCCGAACCAGACTCCGAATTTTCGTCAAACCTATCCATCTCTACCACAAAGACTAAATTTTTATAAACCGAAAGCGATCACTGTCGCACTGCATAGAAAAGAAAGAGAAGCACGATAACGCGACGCTTGTTACGTACGATGTGTAAGAAGCTAGAGGTGTGTCAGGGTCATGCTAAATGGAAGTCCGTGGTCTTTGCTTACACCTCTGGGTAACGAGCGTGAGAGTTTATGTACGACGGAGAGCGTCGTCAAAGATGCGAGACATCTGGTGCCAAAATCGTCGATTGCAACGTCTGCCAAGTGTGACGATTAAGTAAATCCTCCCTGCAACGCTAGAGATCTATGTCTAGCAGTGAACATCAGTGAGCTGATGAAGAAAAAGAAAATATATATACGAGATAGACGAGTATAACAAATGTATAACTTGAATTTGGTAAAAAAGAATACAGCATTATCGTTTCTATCTCATCTCGTCTTATTATCTCTAGAATGCTGTGAAATTTGTTAGTTTTTGTAAGATAAGATACAAATAAAACGTATTTTGTCATTTGTGTCCTTCATTGGAGGGAGGATTCTTTGGGCGTAAACAAGTTCAGCTGTGAACTTGTGAAAAGGGTGTAATTATGTTGATGATAATTATAAAAATGTATAATAAACAATTATATTTCAATATTTATTCACATTAAATAACAATTTTTAAGTTTTGTAAATACATATATACAATATATACATCTAGGTATCTACGTTACTATATTAGTATTAGTTGCATAACGAATATTACAAAATTATCCTTTTTATCTTATAAAAGAATCTGAATTAAGTATAAATATGTAACCTTCTGCGACTGACGTGGTAGTCTACTAGATATCGCTCACACAAAAACTATTGACAGCCGTCTGTTTCGCGTGTATTGGTCTGTCTCGCTCAGTACCTTTCTACAGCACGACACACTTGGCAATGCAGCGGTGGCGCCAATACAGTGCACAAGTTTTCAATTACATCCTACCTTCAGGTCAGCAATATTAGGTTTAACCTATAAAATTGCCGTCTAGTATGTGAAAATTGAAATAAATCACAAAAAAAAAAACTAAGTATTTAACTACTCTAGCTCAGCCGTGATTTGAAACAGATCCCCTTCCACTATAATCTTCAGGTCGTCATTATCTACCGGGCGGCCACAAGATGCGTCAGGTGAAAATGTCCCGAACGAAAGAGACAGAACCAACAACGCACAGTTCATTCGTTAGTAGTTGCGTATCGTTTGAGATATATTATTTCCACGTTGGAACTCATATTTAAAATTAACACGAACTTTCTCAGAGTACATGGTTATAATTATCACTGACTTAGAAGTATATGGACTGGGCATACTACAGAATTAGCGTGATACTTCATACAATACACTGGCGCATAAATGGCCGCCTTTATAGGTTGTAACTCAGCAATATGGGCAGCTGATATCGATATTTTTACTAATATGAATTTGTTCTCATTTCATATAATTGAATTTGTTAATTCACAAAGTTAAAAAGTTATAACGCACACAATAAAAATGAATATTGACAGAGTAGTGGGAAGATTTTTGAGAAGATTTTTGCTTGTATACCAAATTTATTTACTGTACAATATTACTGTGATGGAGATCCCTGATCCCATATTATAATCCCATATTATAGTATTTTTAAAATAAAAAATGATTAGTTGAGTAAAAATTAAATAAACTGTTTTAAAAATCAATACTTATTTATTATAAATTGGTATATAGGAACGTTCTGCACATAATGGATCACAAATGGTAAGTTACACAAGAATGTTCGGTCCTGTTGGATATAATATTTTATTTATATATATATATTCAGATTTTAAATGAAAAATTTTATTTTTCGCAGGTAGGTACATTAATTTTGTTTATTTGAAATTCGAAAATGTGGCATGATCATGAAACATGATATCCGGGATTTATAAACTATTAATATTATTTATTTATTTCTGAACAAAATTAATGTATTAAAATAATTTCAGTACAACACTTTGTCACTGCTTTTTGACAGTTTGACAGCAGATCTACCATTAAAACTTGGGCTTAACATGGCGACGCAGTCACGCATGGATAAGCTAATGACGTCACACGAAAGTGTTACGAAAATAAGCACTGACAAAGTGTAGTTGTCTCTCTTTCTATTGCAGCTACTGCTTTGTTAAAAGAGACAAAACTGTTTTTGACAAGTGTGTCGATATTATAGATATTAGTATAACTATTATTTCTATAGTAGAATATGCCGCTCCATAGGTATATTTATATCTCTATGATAATTATAGACAAATCGCCAAAAAAAAGACCCAAAGAAACAAATGAGTAACTGATTTCGAGGAAGGAATAACATGTTTTATACAAGTGAAATTAAAAATTTGTACAACCGACTTCAATGTAAATTATTAAGAATAACTCAAAAACTATTCGTCAGACCTTGATCAAATTTATATGGGACCACGTGTGAGGCATCAGCAAACAAAAAAATAATTATCGAAATCGGTTCACCAGTAAAAAGTGAGGTAACACACATAAAATAAAAACATACAGTCGAATTGAATACCTCCTCCTGTTGAAGTCGGTAGAAAACAAACTTACATATTTGGAAACAGTTAAGAATAGTAAACGATATGTATAGGGTTATTTTGCAATAACCGGCCAATTCAGAATAAGTAATATAGGCAAATGGTAAAGAAAAATTAATTACAAAATATCTCAAACATTCTGTCCTTTTTATCTTTTAAATTCAAAATGCGTGGTAATGCATTATTATAACTGATTTTAATGCGCACGCAGACATTCGTAACGGTCGATCGGTCGGTCGGACCAAAAAGTTTATAATGTTGTCCTGGGTGCCAAACAGCTGCAATAAGGCTGTAATTTTATTCTAAGCTCACATTATGATGTCAGTGCCGACGGCACTAGCCAACCATGATTTTGGGTTAAAAACAAGCCTTTGGCTCATGGACATTTTCTTCAAGTTTTTCGATCGATTTCGAGTTTTTCGATTCGTATGTTTTATTATGAATTGTATAAGTAATTACGTACCTAACGTAAAATATTCGTATGTAATTGTGCTACCGAGCTTAAAAGCGAGATTATGCTACAATGGCATTCCGGGAAAATGTCGAGATGCATGAGCACCTAAAGAATTTTAGATACAGATTTGCCCGCAAATTATGTAGCATATTTTGTCTCAACAAGCTCAAATGACAAAGGAGATATAGTTGCTGTGCCTGCAAAAACCAAGTTGTCTCAAATTTCCGTCTTATAACTGTAGAAACTGCATAATAACTTTAATACTAAATTTTGCCTCAACGATCTTTATTGGTTTTAACACGCTTTTATTAGGTCGACCTGTATGTAACTATGTAATGGAATCTAAGGTAACTAATTTAACCATATTCAAAGGGTCGTAGCGTAATAAAAATTGGCAGCTGTATGTAGTTCTGATGACATTACAATAATATGGTACTGTCGAACTGATCTGATGATGGAGCCGGAAGATATGAACTGGAACTTCATAATGGAAAATCTTATCATAGCTGTTTGGGATTTCTTAAAAAAGTCTTGTAATGAACTTTGACCACGATTAGGTTTCAAGGTCTGATGATGAAGCCGGAAGATAGGCACTGGCATTCCATGATGGAATATCGTATCATAGTCATATCGTATCAGAGAAAGGCCACGTAATGGACTTTGAACACGATCAGGGTTCAAGGTTATAACAAACCTATTATATATTGAATAGTGTAAATATTGACATAGCTGACATAGGTGCCAGTAAAATGTATACAGACCTGTACATGGAGAGTGTAAATAGAATAATATTGATATATCTATAAGAATTACTATGAACCCTTTGGCGGCATAAACGTTATGCACTTTGGCGACCTCATGCAGCTTCCGCCAGTGCGTGGAAACAGGTGTTTCAACAGCCGGACCACATGAGACCAGCAACTCATTTATGGCAGCTTTTCACATTAGTCGAACTCAGACAAAACATACGCCAGCGAGGAGACACGACATTCACCGACATCTTGAACGCCTTGAGGGTCGGAGAGCTGAACAGCGCATCTCGCAGTATTGCTGACTAAGGTCTCATCAAATGCTACCGGCGAGTTTGCGCTGAAAAGCACTGCGTATTTATCCAAGAACGACCAAGTTCTTAAATTTAACAATGAAGTTCTTAAATTTTACGAACAAAAGGTACTCAAATGTACGACATAAAGGCTCAAGACCAACTTATTGACGCGACCCGAAACCTTGGAAATACTTCATTGAGTCCATTATTCTGACTTAGACTACCGAGAAAATTAAGAATTTTCAAAGGCTAAAATCATGTTGCGATCCAATATAGACGTGGAGAAGGGGCTAGTGAATGGGAGTATCGGATTCATCTCGGACATCGTCTGGCCGCACTTTAGACGCGACCAAATGTATGAAACCGACATACCATCCATCAAAGTTAATTTTGGAAACGACGGTGAGCACCTAATTCAGCCTATAGGCATCCAGTTCCCGGCCAAGTAAAGCTACGGTACGATGGAAAAGGCGCATGCCCCAGTGATTTTAAGTTGGACATCCACCGTGCACAAAATGCTGTACGGTAGACTACGCAGTGGTGTACTTAGGGTCCCGTACTTTGCGGCTGGACAGGCGCATGTGGCCCTAAGTAGAGTAAAATCACTTAGTGGTCTCCAGATTGAAGAGCTAGATTGTTCTAAGCTGACAGATAAAACACCATGCAATACAGACGCACTGGCGGAGATGAGGATGCGGCTCATTCGCCTACTTAAAATAAATGTATAAATGTTAAAAATATTTCGTTATCAAAGACCAGTATAAAATAAATTAATAGTTTAAAACACTAGAAAAACACGTTTATAAATGCACGTAAAACAAAAATAAATTATGGATCGTTGTTGTCTCTATTTTGGACTGAAGTGTAAACTATGTGCTTTAATTATAATATTTGATTGTGCGGGCGCTGAACAGGAAAGACTTTCTTGTTAACAAATACTAATACTAACTTCTGGCGGGCTGCATTAGGTCGCACAAGAGCATAACGTTTATGCGCCAAAGGGTTACCAAAGGGAACCAAAGATATCTCGTCCACGAACAAGAACTCTACATTTTGCCACTGTTGACGCATTACCCTTATGTACTTAATTTCTGAAAGAAGAGGCGTTAAAATGTCGGTGAATGTCGTTCTCTGCTGCTGGCGCATGTTTTGTCTGAGTTCGACAAACTGGTACTTTGAACAGACTGTTTAATGTAGAGCCACCTACTAGTCGTGCTGCAACTCCAGTTAGAGCGCCAATCTGTGTAACCTGCTTCCTGTAACATCGCTTAACTTAATTCTCAGCAGGTTATACTAAAAGTCTTTCCTGTTCCAGCGCCCCACGCTTTTACAATCAAGTATTATAATTAAAAGCACATAGTTTACACTTCAGCCCAGAAATAGACAACTTGAACGATCCATAATTTATTTTTGTTTTACGCATATAAGCGTGTTTTTATAGTGTTTTTAAACTATTAATTTATTATAGGAATATTATTTTATTAGAATTTACATTCTGACTATATCTGTAAGTTGATTTGTACTTAAGTTGCACAGTGTGTAAAATGACATAAAGTAGTTAAGTAATCATAAAAAACCCAATAACCCTCCTTCTCTGTGACTAATGTCAAAGTATGATAAGTGGTTATATTTTGTATCTCTACAGTGTAGTAACTACACGTCATTTGAAAGCTACCTATGACCCTCAATCGCAGAAGGGTATTGTTCTATTTTATATTGTTCTAATTTTTTTCATTTTCTAACAATTTTATTAGCAAGTTAAATCCAAGACTAAGAACTTTTGCTTTTTTGTGACGAATTTTGCTTTAAAACAAGGTCTCTATCATAATCTTCTTTGCCATAAAAAACTACAAAAACAAACAAGAAACAAATCGCAAATATTACATAAAGCATCGCTTCCTGGCGGTGGGCTTGACTCGCTTCCGTGGTGTGTGTGGTTTGCTTCCTGATAAATTCTTTTTCATAAATGGACTTTTGTAACAAATCTCCATAGTGTTGTTTTGACCTGAAAATAATAATTTCATCATTAACATTCATTACTTGAAAACAGTTTTGAATCAAATTCAATTACGAGAACACTTTCTTGCACAAAATACCTTAATGCAAAAGATTTATTTGGAGTGTACTATTGTTTTAAAAAATTGTCTTAGTAGGCGGAACGATCCCAACATCATCAACATTCTTACCTGTTTCATGTTTATCATTCTAATATATACTTATATTATAAAACGTTATAGAGCGAAGTTGAATTATATTCACTCCCTCCTTCCCCCCGCCCGCGCTCCTAAAAGTGCCCCGAAGCGCGGTTTTTTTCAGTAGTAAAGAAAACCGTACACGATATACATGAAAAGTGTGTAGGTAGGTTTATGAAGGATCATTTCGTAACTTCGCTCTATGATGTACATATGCCGATAGATAAATGTACAACATTAAATTTTGGGCAATTTTTCATACATTGCTATCTAAAATACTTGAACTAGGTGTCATATCATGTCGCGCGGCTCAGACACGTGAAATACGCGGGTGAAACCGCGTTGCACAGCTAGTTACAAATAAAATAAAGCATTAATTTACACTTTATTTTCCGGAAACACTTCATTTTTGCCCACAGGCAGTGAAATAGTGTTTTTGTTTCAAATTATTAATAGGGTAAAAACTTATTTGACAATGTAAATGATGCTGTGCCCAAATACTACAACGATTTACAGCGTATAATTTGCTTCTTAATGCCAACAAAACAAATTGTAACGACCAAACATAACAGGTAGGGCCACCGGTTAATGCAAAAAGGAGTGCCTTCAAAATGAGTAGATGCCAGGAAGGACTTCCTTTTAGAGGCTTAGAGGCAAAACTTTCTAAGGGCTGAATTGGACTAAATTTAATAACAAACACATCTCAACCTTGTGTTTCAGAGATATAGGTACACGATACTGTCATCCGCAGGGCAATGAATGTAACAGCTTTGCATCATATCATTCATATTATAACCTCTATGCCGTAAGAACATGTTCTTATAACTGTTATTTAACCTTACTTTACCATAGGTCACGTGTAACGTCCAGGTCAAACCGATGTCGGTAGTTGTGGGAGCACTAACGCACATGTAAAAACAATTTGTCCTTAGGACAAATTGCCCGGCTAGGTAATTCCAACTTTGACCGAGAAGTTAATCGACAGATCCAACTCGTTTGCGCAGCATTTGAGAGATTACAACTTATCGTCATGTATACCTCAAATGTTGAAAGCAAGAGCGTACAACCATTTTTTTTAGAATAAGGGTGACCAATGAGCACACAGACATCTACATCTATCTTCGAATTCAAAATGCATAAGCGTTGTCACCCTGAGGACTAAGATGGAATGCCTCATTTCCAATAAAGAGGATCTCCGGTTCTCTACACTCACCATAAGAAACACAGCAGTATGAAACTGCTATTTTACTCTGGTATTCTTTGAAAGCGTGGTCCAAAATGTAGATGATGTTTAATTTTGAACTTTTCATTGTGTTTTATGGATTAAAAAGAAATTTACAAAAAAAAAAAGTTGTAAGATTTATACTTTCTTTCAAAGAGAACTCATTTATCGTAAGAGCTCCTTAAAGATATTTTGCAATTTTGCTACATAATTTGTACTAATAATGAAATAAATTTCAACAGATAATTTTATTAATAAGTGGTTGGATGTATTGTAGATTTTCCATTAGTGCACCTCTATGAGAAAAACATTTTTCTTCAAAATATTTGCTGCATATAGTTGAATATTTTCTTTTGGAACCCATTTTCTCTATTTTTATTTTCAATTATATTTGTCAACCATCAATATTTTGTGAAAATCTGTCACAGCATCCACTTACCACCAGGTGGAATGTGTGTTCGTTTGTCATCCTAATTCTATTTAAAAAAAATTTTAATACGATAAGGTTTCAAGGTTATAACAACCTATTACATATTAAATAGTGTAAATATTGACATAGGTGACATAGGTGCCTGTATAAAATGTATATAGACCTGTACATGGAGAGTGTAAATAGAATAATATTGATATATCTATAAAATTACGATGAACCCTTTGGCGTTCCTCATGCAGCTTCCGCCAGTGCGTGAAACAGCTGTTTCAACAGCCGGACCACATGAGACCAGCAACTCATTTATGGCAGCATTAGTCGAACTCAGACAAAACATGCACCAGCGAGGAGACACGACATTCACCGACATCTTGAACGCCTTGAGGGTCGAAGAGCTGAACAGCGATCATCTCGCAGTATTGCTGACTAAGGTCTCATCAAATGCTACCGGCGAGTTTGCGTTTGAAAAAGCACTGCGTATTTATCCAACAAACGACCAAGTAGAGAAGCATAACAATGAAGTTCTTAAATTTTACGAACAAAAAGGTACTCAAATGTACGACATAAAGGCTCAAGACCAACTTATTGACGCGACCCGAAACCTTGGAAATACTTCATTGGAGTCCATTATTCTGACTTAGACTACCGAGAAAATTAAGAATTTTCAAAGGGGCTAAAATCATGTTGCGATCCAATATAGACGTGGAGAAGGGGCTAGTGAATGGGAGTATCGGATTCATCTCGGACATCGTCTGGCAGCACTTTAGACGCGACCAAATGTATGAAACCGACATACCGCCCATCAAAGTTAATTTTGGAAACGACGGTGAGCACTTAATTCAGCCTATGGGCATGCAGTTTCCGGCCAAGTATAGCTACGGTACGGTGGAAAGACGCATGCTCCCAGTGATTTTAAGTTGGGCATCTACCCTGCACAAGATGCTGTACGGTAGACTACGCAGTGGTGTACTTAGGGTCCCGTACTTTTGCGGCTGGACAGGCGTATGTGGCCCTAAGTAGAGTAGAATTACTTAGTGGTCTCCAGATTGAAGAGCTAGATTGTTCTAAGCTGACAGATAAAACACCATGCAATACAGACGCACTGGCGGAGATGAAAAGGATGCGGGCTCATTCGCCTACTTAAAATAAATGTATAAATGTTAAAAATATTTCGTTATCAAAGACCAATAAGTATAAAATAAATTAATAGTTTAAAAAACACTAGAAAAACACGCTTTTATAAATGCACGTAAATCAAAAAATAAATTATGGATCGTTCAAGTTGTCTCTATTTCTGGGCTGAAGTGTAAACTATGTGCTTTTAATTATAATATTTGATTGTAAAAGCGTGGGGCGCTGGAACAGGAAAGACTTTCTTGTTAACAAATACTAATACTAACTTCGTGGCGGAAGCTGCATGAGGTCGCACAAGAGCATAACGTTTATGCCGCCAAAGGGTTACCAAAGGAAACCAAAGATATCTCGTCCACGAACAAGAACTCTACATTTTGCCACTGTTGACGTACCCTTATGTACTTAATTTCCTGAAAGAAGAGGCGTTAAAAATGTCGGTGAATGTCGTTCTCTTCGCTGCTGGCGCATGTTTTGTCTGAGTTCGACAAACTGGTACTTTGAACAGACTGTTTAATGTAGAGCCACCTACTAGTCGTGCTGCAACTCCAGTTAGAGCGCCAATCTGTGTAACCTGCTTCCCGTAACATCGCTTAACTTAATTTCTCAGCAAGTTATACAAAAAGTCTTTCCTGTTCCAGCGCCCCAGGCTTTTACAATCAAATATAATTAAAAGCACATAGTTTACACTTCAGCCCAGAAATAGAGACAACAACCGATCCATAATTTATTTTTGTTTTACGTGCATTTATAAAAGCGTGTTTTTCTAGTGTTTTTTAAACTATTAATTTATTATTTTTTACATTTTGAATATATCTGTAAGTTGATTTGTACTTAAGTTGCACAGTGTGTAAAATGACATAAAGTAGTTAAGTAATCATAAAAAACCCAATAACCCTCCTTCTCTGTGACTAATGTCAAAGTATGATAAGTGGTTATATTTTTAAGTATCTATCACTACAGTGTAGTAACTACACGTCATTTGAAAGCTACCTATGACCGTCAATCGCAGAAGGGTATTGTTCTATTTTATATTGTTCTAATTTTTTTCATTTTCTAACTATTTTACTAGCAAGTTAAATCCAAGACTAAGAACTTTTGCTTTTTTGTGACGAATTTTGCTTTAAAACAAGGTCTCTATCATAATCTTCTTTGCCATAAAAAACTACAAAAACAAACAAGAAACAAATCGCAAATATTACATAAAGCATCGCTTCCTGGCGGTGGGCTTGACTGGCTTCCGTGGTGTGTGTGGTTTGCTTCCTGATAAATTCTTTTTCATAAATGGACTTTTGTAACAAATCTCCATAGTGTTGTTTTGACCTGAAAATAATAATTTCATCATTAACATTCATTACTTGAAAACAGTTTTGAATCAAATTCAATTACGAGGACACTTTCTTGCACAAAATACCTTAATGCAAAAGATTTATTTGGAGTGTACTATTGTTTTAAAAAATTGTCTTAGTAGGCGGAACGATCCCAACATCATCAACATTCTTACCTGTTTCATGTTTATCATTCTAATATATACTTATATTATAAAACGTTATAGAGCGAAGTTGAATTATATTCACTCCCTCCTTCCCCCCGCCCGCGCTCCTAAAAGTGCCCCGAAGCGCGGTTTTTTTCAGTAGTAAAGAAAACCGTACACGATATACATGAAAAGTGTGTAGGTAGGTTTATGAAGGATCATTTCGTACCTTCGCTTTTTAACTTCGCTCTATGATGTACATATGCCGATAGATAAAAGTACTCCATTAAATTTTGGGCAATTTTTCATACATTGCTATCTAAAATACTTGGACTAGGTGTCATATCATGTCGCGCGGCTCAGACACGTGAAATACGCGGGTGAAACCGCGTTGCACAGCTAGTTACAAATAAAATAAAGCATTAATTTACACTTTGTTTCCGGAAACACTTCATTTTTGCCCACAGGCAGTGAAATTGTGTTTTTGTTTCAAATTATTGATAGGGTAAAAACTTATTTGACAATGTAAATGATGCTGTGCCCAAATACTACAACGATTTACAGCGTATAATTTGCTTCTTAATGCCAACAAAACAAATTGTAACGACCAAACATAACAGGTAGGGCCACCGGTTAATGCAAAAAGGAGTGCCTTCAAAATGAGTAGATGCCAGGAAGGACTTCCTTTTAGAGGCTTAGAGGCAAAACTTTCTAAGGGCTGAATTGGACTAAATTTAATAACAAACACATCTCAACCTTGTGTTTCAGAGATATAGGTACACGATACTGTCATCCGCAGGGCAATGAATGTAACAGCTTTGCATCATATCATTCATATTATTACCTCTATGCCGTAAGAACATGTTCTTATAACTGTTATTTAACCTTACTTTACCATAGGTCACGTGTAACGTCCAGGTCAAACCGATGTCGGTAGTTGTGGGAGCACTAACGCACATGTAAAAACAATTTGTCCTTAGGACAAATTGCCCGGCTAGGTAATTCCAACTTTGACCGAGAAGTTAATCGACAGATCCAACTCGTTTGCGCAGCATTTGAGAGATTACAACTTATCGTCATGTATACCTCAAATGTTGAAAGCAAGAGCGTACAACCATTTTTTTTAGAATAAGGGTGACCAATGAGCACACAGACATCTACATCTATCTTCGAATTCAAAATGCATAAGCGTTGTCACCCTGAGGACTAAGATGGAATGCCTCATTTCCAATAAAGAGGATCTCCGGTTTTCTACACTCACCATAAGAAACACAGCAGTATGAAACTGCTATTTTACTCTGGTATTCTTTGAAAGCGTGGTCCAAAATGTAGATGATGTTTAATTTTGAACTTTTCATTGTGTTTTATGGATTAAAAAGAAATTTACAAAAAAAAAAGTTGTAAGATTTATACTTTCTTTCAAAGAGAACTCATTTATCGTAAGAGCTCCTTAAAGATATTTTGCAATTTTGCTACATAATTTGTACTAATAATGAAATAAATTTCAACAGATAATTTTATTAATAAGTGGTTGGATGTATTGTAGTTTTTCCATTAGTGCACCTCTATGAGAAAAACATTTTTCTTCAAAATATTTGCTGCATATAGTTGAATATTTTCTTTTGGGAACCCATTTTTCCCTATTTTTTATTTTCAATTATATTTGTCAACCATCAATATTTTGTGAAAATCTGTCACAGCATCCACTTACCACCAGGTGGAATGTGTGCTCATTTGTCATCCTAATTCTATTTAAAAAAATATTTTTTAATACGATAAGTAGAATATATATCTACAGAACTCTAAAAATTAAAAAAATAAATAAATTTGAATAAAGCTGCATGCAAGGCATACCTTTGCTAGTTAGGGACATATCGATAAGATGTTTTTGACAGTGTCAATCGCTACAAAAGTGAGGTTAGAATGAGGGCTAATAATCTTAACCTTTACATTTTTCGAAAAAATTAACTTCCCCGCTATGAAATCCGTCAAATATTACACCTCATTTTTAAGTGATGCCGCCCTGGTGCCAGAAAAAGTTGTGGATGCCCTCATTACCACAATTTCACGTATTTGTAATTATTTTAAATTCAATTTCTTTGCATTCAGATCATTAATATAATAAAATGTATAATTTTTCCCATCCATTTGTGTACAAATTTTTTGTGCCTTTTCTAAAACACAGCATTTAGACAGCTAAACATTTCAATCGTACCTACGGGTTAAATGTATTATAATGAGGGTTTTCTCTCTGAGGTGAGTTATATTTAGGTAATACACATTTTCACACATATTCATAATTACTTCTATTAAACACTAATTTTCACTTTAAAACCCGAGATTTTGCAAATACAAGCGGGATTTGTTTTGTTCACAAATGACATCAGACCAATACAGGCTGATAGCGTGTACGTGAATGGTCGGTCTCGCCTATCTTTCTCGCTGTAACATACGCGTATACTATGCTCTTTATCTTTTGCATTGCCAATCTATTTGCCAATCTATTCTAACGTCAGTTTATAATAAATCTATGCTTGCAATTGACTCTCTTGGATACCAAAGTAAATGTGGATGTCCCAAGGAAAATAAATCCATTGCTCTGAAGAAACCAAATGTAAGATGTGGAGTACTCAAATCGCGGGAGTGTTTACTGTCATTGAAATTTGAGAAAAAAATTTCTTAAGGATGCAAATTACGAGTGGGCTGTAACAGGTAAAATCGCATATCTGTTCCGCCTGTTCCAGTTCTACATAAATAACAGTTCTAAAACCTGTTACAAAATAGCAGTCTGTTACTACAGTCTTGGTAGGTACTTCTCTTTCTAACTAAGGTGTTGAACCTATGCGAGAAAAGGATAGAGCTTGTGAAGAGTAACAGGGTGTCACAGTAACATTTTTAGCTTATTCTAACAAAGGTAACTGTCATATGTATGAATGAAGAAAAACTTGTGACTGTCTTTTAGTGAATTTTTATCTCATGGAACAGGAGCTGTTCTTTCGTTTGTTTGTCACAGTTACAGTCTGCTATGTTAAGATACCTGTTTTTTTATCTGTTACGATAAATATGCCACGCTCCTAATGCAAATAGAGAATCTTCTTTGCTGTGTTGGTCAGTGTGAAGTCATTCTCCCTATGCAAGGACGGCAGATAGAAATTCCCTTGACAGTATATTTGGATCACATTATTTAATTAGTTATATCATACCATTCATCAAAGTCATATATAGGTGTCCTGCCATCAAAAGTTGGTGTAATTTGACGCTTAGAGTGGGACTTGTAGAACCGGAGTGTTGGATCGGTTGGTTCTGGTTCAGGCTGGTAATCCATGCGAGTAGTATTCTCACTACCGACCAAAAGACCTGCAATGTTAAACAAGATATTTTAAGGTGGGTATAAAAATGGAGCATTAAATAATATCAAAGGTTTGGTAGCTCAGTTGTTAGGTGTTTGGCAGCTGTATATCACTTATTACTTTATAGGTTTTGATAAGTGAATTTGCGTGAATCATAAACTAATATAATATAAAACTACTGTCTACAAAGAATATGTTTTATCAGCTTTTTAAAAAAATATATTAATAAGAGAAATTTACTATCATTAAAATTAAACTATTATATATTTCGGAATCGAACTTCTCATGGTCAAATACTCAAACGCTACTCAATTTTAAGGCGTTGTTAAGTCTCGTGGTGTCACAGGCACTTTGACTAAAAATGATAGACAGTACGAGACTTAACGACATCTTAAAATTAAGCAGCGTTTGAGTATTTGGGTAGCAGTGTTTGAGTATTTAGCATATCAGCAATCACTACTGTTACTGACTAATTTTATTTACTTAATGTTTTTTATTTATTTAAAGCAATTGGACAAAAAACTCCACTATACGCCATTTGGTGACCAATGCTGGTATTATTTTTTTAAATCAATCTCGTTTTTAGTTCACTTTCGTTGGGGCTGCTTCTGGAAGTAGAACTTCATCATAAAGAGGTCTTTCTTCTCCATGCAGTCAACCATTTGTTGCCAATATAACAGAACCCAAGTGTTCTGTCCTCCAATTCCAAATTTCCCTACTCTCAGTTTCAGCTCATTGCCTTTTTTTTTTTGCAAGACCAGTATTACTACAACCGGTATGATCTATGGCTATAGTTTACTGCTAAGTCCTATAACTTTAAAGAATTGAAGGAGTTGCTGAGCTGTGTGCATTTTCACTTCTTCTAGCCTAATTACCTAGTTTTCCAGATGAGTGCTACGTTTGCGCATTAAAGGTTGCCAATCAGTTAGGATGTGCAGAATAATTTCTTATGTTAAGGAATAGAATCAGCATATCCTTGAGTTGCTTAGTCCTAAGTAAGCCAATGGTTTCAAGGGATATTCCTATACATCACCACTTCATTGAGGTGTGCCAAGGTTGGTGTGTAACTGTAAACATATATGACCTTCAGGGAATACCATTTGGTAATTCTGAGTAAAAGGTATGCAACCCTCGTCAACACACTCCCAATCTTTAAAGCAATGATTCACACAAATCTTACCTCCTTGGGACTGATGGTAGCCCTCCCAGTGAAAGGAAAAATTACTTGTCCATCTCTTCCTCTATAACTCTAAAATCTTCTCAGCTAACCTTAATGTTGCTTTATACATTCCTAGGTTTAATTGTTGTTGGTAGCAACTAAATCTTCACAAGTCATGCCCCGCTGTTTTCATGACTGCTACCAGCATCAAGAACAGCAGGACAATCAGTGACTGGGGACCGTTTAGTTTGGTGCCCCTCATAGGAGAATATATGCCATAGTTACCACATTTTTAGTGCGAATATTGGGAATATCAACCAGGTGAGGATGGTCACCTGCAGTGCGTCTGGTACTCCGGTAGGAGAAAGGAGATAGCGGTATGAGCTTATGAAGCTCATGGGTACACTCTACGAAGTATAATCTGTAGAAGACCGACTAACAAGCTACTTGAAGGCGGTGAGCTAAGCTGTGAAGCTTATTTTCCACCAGATTTTTGTCACCGATAAGCCTCTTGGCTCGGAGTTGCACTGAGTCGAGTGCGGCAAGTTGATAATTTGCTGATAACTCAAAAACTATTGGTCAGACCTTGATCAAATTTTTGATTGATTTTTATTATTATTTAGTAGTTATCAGGAAGATGATGTCGCCAATCTCCAGGTTCAGTTCGGCATATAAATTTATACTAACTAACTTTTATGTGCCACTTTGTCTGTATAGAACTTGAACAAAAACCTTCAAATCCAGAACTACTTGCGAAATTGTAGTTTTTAGGCAAGTAGTAGGCAAATTATAGGAAAATCACATAAAATTAAATTTTTTGCTAAAAAATTTTTAGGAAAATATTTAAAATAAAATTGAAGATCTATTATGTTTACGAAAAATAGTCTTGTTATTCTAATACCTCTTTTTGATAGAGGATAAAGTGCAATGAATGACCTTTTTTGTATAAATGTTTTAACAAACCAAAACTTCAAAAGTTTTAACCAAAACTTTTCAAAACCATCTATTTCATAAGTTTTGATTTCCCAAAAAAATTAAAATGGTTATCTATGCCTTAATAGCATGTAAATGTGGTTATTTACATGCTATTAAGAATAACCATTTAGATATTAATAGAAGTCAACTATTTTAATATTACAGACAGACACTTCAATTGTATTTATTTATATAGATTGATCTATTACCTTTGTCATACATCTTTTTTAATTTAACATTTCCTAACACCTTATATGCCTCTGTAATGGCCCTAAACTTTCTTTCTGCCTTTTCATCCTGCAATAAGAACACACCAATTACTTTGATGTTTTTAATTATTATTGAAACAATATTTTAAATAATATAACATGAAGAAATATATATTTTTATGACAAAATTAAGATAAAATATTTTATTATTGACTACAGTTCTCAAAATATTTATAGTATTTACTACAATTTACAAAGCTTGGTTTATTTTGGGAATCAGGTCTTGTTTCAAATCAATTAATGTGTATATTATAGTTATTTAATATCATCATCATCATCATTACAGCCCTTCACAAGTCCACTGCTGAACATAAGCCTCCCCAAGGAATACCACAAAGCACAGCAGTGATGTTGAGCCACCTGCATCCATCGACTTCCTGTATGTCTTACTAGGTCATCACTCCATCTAGTGGGGGCCATACCTTCGCCTACTGGTACGAGGCTGCCACTCGAGAACCTTTCTTCCCCATTGGTTATCAGTTCTTCATATATCTATTGGTGCTATATAGCCGGTCCATTGCCATTTCAACTTACTATTTCATAGGGCTATGTCAGTTATTCTGGTTCTAGTGGGGATATCCTGGTTTTTACGTCTATCACGCAGAGAAACCCATAGCATAGCCCTCTCCATAGCTCGCTGATTGACCTTGAGCTTTATATAGATAGTAAACAATTAAATAAAGCAGTACTATAATATATAGTAATTAATTAAGCCAATTTTATTCATGTCACTTACGTTTGATTTATCAGGATGATAAACTTTTGATAATTCATAGTATGCAGATTTAATATCACTTTGAGTAGCTTTTGGTGTAATGCCGAGGACATCATAATGGCTAGCACAAAAACTTGGACTAGTAGATATATTGCGGATTACGCCCGAAAGAAATGTTGATTTTCTTAATCTAATCATCTACAAGAAAAAATGTTGATGGTGTAAATTAAGATTTGAACTATTCCTTTATATAAGTTATACTTACTTTTCTTTAAAAAAGTTTATTGTAACTATATTTATTAGCGAAGCACTTTTTTTTTAGGATTGTTGCAGTCTATTACATAAAAAAGCAAATAAAAATTTATTTTGTCATTTTTGTTTTGAAAATAGGGACCTTGTGGTTGTCACTGCCATTGCCATTTTTTTATAACTGGCTTTGGCTGGGTTCTAGTTCTGAGCCTGAAGTTACAATGTATAATTATCCTTCATAGTACACTGCTTCACTATATGTTGACATGAGGAAGCAAAAGTGGGCAGGGCAGGCGTGTCACATGGTGACAGAAGAGCGTAATTGACTGTCAGTCGCAGGCTCAAATTGTTGCGAGCTGACGGATCTCTGCTTAAGTGATATATGCGAAAATATGCCGTTTTGTGCAATATTGGGTGTAAAACGAAAGTAAAAGAAAAGATTTTGAATGGAGGTGTTTCTACAAAGGCACGTGTAATTTTTCCTTTTTGGATAGAAACTTGACTAAACATGGACAAAATGTCAAATTCCTTTATTACAAGTAATATTCAACCATATTTCGTTAACTAAGGTTCATCTGTAAATACATTTTGAATAAAATAGCTGCGATAGTGTTGTGACTACGCCGATATTAAAGTTTTCGATAAAATTTTATCACATGTCTGTTCATTCTAATGTTCGTTCATTCACACGTAATGAAAATTTGCAAAACTGGATGTCTATGGAAATATAAGAAATTATAGAATGATACCCTATGAATGAACATTTGTTAGGTTGCTAAGCCAGTAAGTAAGTAGTTTAGTAGTACTCATGACTTTTGGAAAGAAGCTGAAAACAAGTGATCTTAATATCATGATCTACATTAGTATCCGAATTCAATATCGGATACTAATGTAGATCATGATCTTAATCATAATGAGATAATGGTGCAAAACCGTGGTAGTCACTATATAAAGGAAAAGAATCGCAGCAGGACTATAAAAACTACCGTGGTATCAGTATTCTTAGCATTGTGGGAAAACTGTATGCTACAGTACTAATTGAAAGAGTTATGAAAGATACTGATGGAAAAAGATAACAAATATGTGTTATTTCAATGACAATAAACAATTGCAAAATTATTGTTTTTTATTATTTTCCTTATTTCCATTTCGTAAATGATAATGTCAATAAATTTCCAATAAATACAATTAATTATACGGCGGCTATATTAATTACGGGGACATACGTAGTACATCAAGGCAATTTCCAATAAATTTTGCTTTTTTACTCATTTTTTTTTTTTCAATTCAGTTTCTTCAGTCAATTCAATTCATATACACGATAATAATCATATACTGAATATCGATATAAGCAGATCACGTTCAGGGAGAGTAACTACCTCACTAACATCATTCACGTAGCAGTACAGGTAAGGTAGGGCAATGTCAACATTATACATATTACCATTGTGTCTATAATAGTGTGAATGTATTTTTGAGACATCTAGCGTTAAGAAGCTAAATTCGCTCATTAATTATAGAAACTTCGTTGATGAAAAGAAATATGATATCTATTTTTAAGGCCTTATGGTTCGTACTCAAGTAAATGGTGAATAACATAATGACTTTCTCTTTTATTTTTTAATAGTCAATCACGCAAAATGTGACAATCATTCTTGCGTATGTGTGAGTTTGGCGACAGCGGTTCCGCTACAAATGATGCAGTTTGCTACTTCCTCTTGTTTTTGATATTCCGTGCGTCACATTGTGCCATAAACTTAAAATATACTGGCGTATAGACGACCTGACAGCCCGAAAACGCGTGACCAATTTTGATTTGTCATTGTGTGCGTTAGCTAGTGATGTGCATTTTACTTACAAGGACTATCGAAAAATGATTGTTAAGGAAGCGGTAAAAGATTTAAAAATTGTTTATTGCACGAAATTGAATAACTTTTATATCTAGTTCAGCACAATTCCTGTTTTAACAATAAAGACAAACTATTGGATCTGATAATGATACATTGGATATCACCCGCCTCTACGTAAGTACCGACCCATTATCGGTGATTGACCATTGCACCCTCCTATCGAGTTCTGTGTGGGACTTAAATGTATATCTCTAATAGCACAACCAAATTTATGTTTTATAAAGCAGATTTTATTAAAATTGTAAATGAATTGAATAGTACATCATGGGAAGACAATTGTCGCGTTAGAAACGTAGATGACATGGTAGCACATTTCTATAAAGTACTTCAATCCATCATAGTTAAACATGTACAAGTCCAAACCTCGTAATAATAAAACCCATATGGTTTTCAGACACGTTAATTAAGGTAATCAAGGAAAAATATAAATAGATCTAAACACCGTAAGTTTAACAACCCTCAGGATTTATTGACCTTTGAACTACTTAGAGATAGATGTACGAAATACTTAGCCAGAATTATAAAACCTATTTGCTGCGTCTAGAGACATCTTTGAAATCAAATCCTAAACTACTATGGAGTTTCATTAAACACAAAAGAGGCAGTAGTAGTACTACCCATAAATGTCTTCTGGAACTACTCTTTTACTACTGGCCCAGATATCTGCGAACTCTTTATCACAGTTCTCTTCAGTCTACAATGATAAACTATCCATTCAGACGAGCACTATGCAGATAAATCCTCCGCCTCTAACATTATTACTAGTATTTCAGTGACTAAAGACCAAGTATTTAGGGTTTTAAAAGACTTGACTCACTAAAGGCGCTGGCTCAGATAATACCATCTATCTTTTGCTGTAAGATGTGCTGGTGCTCTGCTTTACCTTTGTCCTTGATAATTAATAAATCTCTTTCTTCTGGAACCTTTCCAGCGCTTGAAAACTTCTTTTGTTATACCGATACACAAGGAGGTGATATAAACTTAATGAACTATAGGTAATATCAATTATTACGGTGTTTGCTAAAGTCTTTGAAAACTACTGCTAAAATGTCTTGGCATCTAAGACATAACTGCACCGGAACAGCACGGTTTATAAGCCCGCTCTACCACGACTAATCTGATATCCTTCGTTGAAGGCTTGGCCGAAGGTGTTGATCATGCGCAGTCTTTCGATGTCATATACACTGACTTTAGTAAGGCTTTTGATAAAGTCAATCACGATATGTTATTGCACAAATTATCATATGTCGGTATAGGCGGCAATCTCTTGCGCTGGTTCAGATCTTACCTAACGAACAGACTGTCTGTGGTAGTAGCAGGATTCAAATCTGGCTTTTTACTGCCTTTTGGAGTTCCTCAAGGATCCCACCTGGGTCCCGTCTGTTCAACGTTTTTATTAATGATATCGGTAAGTGTTTTCAAAATTCTAAGTTTTACATGTTCGCCGATGATTTAAAGTTTTTAGATCAGTAAATTCTTTAGAGGATGTATTGTTGCTTCAAAATGACTTGAACAATCTAGTATTATGTTTGCAAATCGATGGTATGAGCTTGAATATTGACAAATGCCACGTGGTACTTCACTGAAAAAAGCTCTCAGTGACTAGATATTATTGTATTGACGATGTACCATTAAAAGAGGTTGATCATATTAAGATTTGGTGTAATTCTCGATACCAAATTTGATTTAATTTACACATAGATAGCATTACTAAAAAGCCTTCAAGACCTTGGGGTTTGTCTTACGTACCTGTGGGTTTAAAATCGAGCACAAAATTGCAATAATCTATGTCACTTGTGCATAGTAGCTTAGAATACTGCAGCGTGGTGTGGAACCCACTACGACATACAAAAAACGTATAGAAGGTGTACAAAAAGATTCCTCTGGCACTTGACTTACAGTTGTAATTTAGCAAAACTCTTGCTAGCTATAATGATCGTTTAAAATACTTTAATATGAAACCTCTCGTCGAGCAGAGCGATGTCGGACATCTTGTTCCTCTAAAATGATAAATGGTTACATCGACGCTCTGAGGTTATATCTAATATTAATTTTGCTATTCGAGAAGATCGTCCAGGTATAAATACGCTCCATTCGTCACAAAGTTAGCACGGTCGCATCTAGGCTATTATGCTCCTCTAAACAGATTAATGAGGAGTTACAACGAGATACATAACAAAGATATTGGTAATACCGGGGTGAACAAATTATATTCAAAGATAGTCCATGTACTGAAAAAACGTCGAATGACACAAACTTTGGATATTTCTCAGACCTTACATCGCTTTAAGGTAATCTCTCAATTGATGAACGATTTTAAAATATTTATTGTGTTATTTTTAATGTTTCTTTTATTACTGTATAAAATAATTTTAATCTTAATAATTGTATTTTAATAATTATTTTAATTTTCTTAATAAGTAATTTAAATTGAAATTATTATTGACATTAAACTGACATTGTTTCATTTTTGATTTATTCATAAATTATTTTTTATTCTTATATAATATCATTTTAATTCTTTGACATTGAAATTTTGGTACTGTTTTATATTTTCTGTAAGCAATATAAATGTTTAGGAACTGTGTATTTGTAAATCTGATTTGTACTGTTTTATTGTAATATTCCCTTTAAGATAACTCTTTATAAAAAAAAAGCAATGTAGTATGACAATATTCTTGTAGTTTACACCTATAAAAGAGGTATCACTGAGCATTAGATTATTGTTGTCTACTCTTAGAAAGCTTGTAGTGTATATCTTGTTGGTGTGACAAATAAATAAATAAATAAAATAAATAAATAACTTCAAAATTAACTGAATTTTACCATGATAGATCTAAAATAACATAAAACATAAACACCACTTGTCCCAGAGGTAGGCAGAACTATGGACTTCATTTGGCACGATCCTGACACACACCTTTCGCCTCTTCCACATCCATATACCTACGCATACATGCTCGTCGGTTAGGTACTCTTATTTGGCCCATTTCAATATATCTCAATTTGGTCGATAAACATTCGACTAGGGTGTCCCTTCCCGACTCTGCCATTCACTTCTGCCATAAACTTGCTTTGTCCTCTTTCTCATTCATTCTTTCTACATAAACCACCGAAGCATTCCTTTCTTAATCTTGGTCACAACATCATCTTGCAAACCACACTCGTCTCTTATCACACTTTATCATCTGTCATTCAGATTCAGCCTAACATACTCCTTAATGACCACATTTCTACAGCATTATTCTACTCTTGTTTCTTCTGCCACACCCAACTTTCACTACCATACATTAAAGTACGGACTAACACAGCATTGCCATACGTGCCTTTTGGACACATTCTTTTCCACAATAGGTGTGAGCACCATTTACTCTATTTCCTGCGTTCTCGTCGTTCTATATCCTTATCATATTTATCGTCCCTGCTAAATACACATCCCAAATACACAAACTCATCTATTTGCTCGACCAATTCCCCTTCTATTCTTATTTCACATATCGTTTTACTTTTGTCTCTTTCAAAACCATAACTTTGTCTTACGTTGCTTTCATTTCTTTTTTGAACTACCTGTTCATTCATGTAACCATCATTTGCAACTCGGCCGCCGACGACGCAAATGATCATCAGCGTACAAAACGCATTTGACGGTTAACTCACCCATTCTTAACCCGCATTCTTCAACTTTCAAATTTTCCAAACAACTGTCTATAAATAGGTTGAACAGCCAGGGAAGCCACACAGCCTGTCTGACACCTTTATGCCAAACCAGTCTGCCCCGTTGATCCTGACACAAGCACTGGATTCCTATACAGAGATTTCAATGCCTGTATCAACCCATCGCTCAACCCAAATGAGTTCAGTGTTTGCCATAACACATCCCTGTCCACTCTGTCAAAGCCTTTCCAAGTCCACGAACGCACAAAAACCTTTTGGTTTTGTTGCTTTCTCCGCGATCATGCGCATGGAAGAACCTGATCCATACATCCCATTTCCTTTCTAAATCCCGCTTGCATCCCAAATTTTCCATCAGTATCTTTCATAATTCTTTCAATTAGCACCTTAGCATACAGTTTTCCCACAATGCTAAGAAGGCTGATACCACAGTAGTTTTACAGTCCTGCTGCGATCCTTTTCCTTATATATTGGGACTATCACGGCTTTGCACCAGTCTCCCGGTACCCGCTTAAGTTCCCAACACAATTAAACAAGGTGTACAGGTCTGCCTCCTCAGCCTTATTTCGAGTTATACTCTATTATATCCGGCTGCCTTACCTGCTTTCATACTTTTTATTGCTTTCATTATTTCATCTATACCTATCTCTCTATCTCTTTCCTCTTCTTTCGAAATTTCAATTTCACTTAATTTAAACGTCTCATCACTCATAAACACGCTTTCACAGTATTCCTCCATCTCCTTTAACTCAAAACTTCGTCATTCAGAATACAGCCATTCTGGTCTCAGCATTCATTCTAGGCTGTTTTAAATGTCCTGGCAGTTCTTACGAGTTTACAGAAAATTTAAATATTTGCCTGGAAGTTATCCGATATTCTTCTATCATTCTTATCAGTTCTTTCTTGCTTTTTCCTTTCAACTACTTCTTTTACTCTCTTATTTAGATGTCTAAAGATTGCCTTTTTGCTTTCAATATCATCATTCAAACCGCTAGAATAACTAGCCTTGGTTGCTAGTAACCCTAGCCATGCTCTCTTCTTTGCTCCTACTTCCATCCACCTCATCATCCCACCATAAAGTGTTATTTTTCCTTTCATTCGTTCTCTTACTCACACCACATACTTCGGTAGCTGCATTCACCAAACCTTTCTTGACGTTATACCACACAGTCTCCAAGTCTAAATAATTCATACACAATTCATCCATACCACTTATATTTTCTCTCAGTCTACATTTGAACTTCTCTTTCATACCTTCATCTTGTAACCTCTACGTTCTTATACGCTGTAACGCAGTGGTAGTAGACACAGATGTCCGATGCCGCCAACGTCTGTATAGACCATTAATTCGGCATAAGACCAAGTAATGATCCGTCCCTACGTTGGACCCCGGTAAACCCTTGTATCTACCACTGCGCTTCTCATTCTTTCATCCACAATTATGAAATCTATCATGCTTCTATCACCACCTCTTTCCCATGTATACATGTGAATCTTCTTATGACGAAAGAAAGTGTTCGTCTTAAAATATTCTTTTCCACACATACGTTGAGGCTTTCACCATTCTCATTTATGCTTTCATCACCAAACGTTCCCAATATCCTTTCATAACCAAGCCTCTTCACAAACCTTCCTTTAAAATCTCCTAATATAACAATATTTTCATTACCCTTGCATTTCATTAGCACCATCCTTACCATGTCCCAAAACTGCTCTCGGATATAAGTGGGCTTAGACATGTCTGGGGCGTACCCTAACAAAAACTTCTTTAGCCCACTTTTATTCGTATCCATAGCAGTCTCAGGCTTACACATTCATACTCTTTCACACAATGACCCATTCTTTCTGAAAGGAAGATACCGACTCCTGGCATGCCCGCTCTGTCTCGTCTACACCAAACCAGTGCGGTACATGCCATATGTAGTGGCATCCTTTCCTTCCGTTTCGTCTCATTTACACATAACACATCTATTCCTCTATCATACATCATATCGCACACCTCGTCCATCTTATCATTCATTGCTCAATCCATTTTTCGCCCCTCCGGGAGACAGAACGTGACGGGTGGCGAACCTCGTCGCCGTTTTTCCTCCCGGAGATTCTTCGCACCCCTGCCCCATTAAAGGGGCACCGGGAACTCGGGGCCATTTCTTTTCTTTTGTGCCTCATGATGCGAAAGTCGTTGGTGGTATTTTTTACGCCGCTACCACACGGCGAGGAGCCAAGTCTGTTCTTTCGGCTTTTGTCGCTTGTTTAGCACCACCCGGGGGACACGTGTAGGGTGGGCCTAGGATTAGGTGGTCGAAGCCTACGGACGCGAGCGACTCATAGGTTAATAGGTAGATACTTAACTAAGTATATACCTATTTATATTTTATATATTTTGGGAAATAAAAAACGGGGACACGGAGTACATAATAATTGCTTTATTTTTCATATAAGTATTACTTATGTACTGCCTAGTTGGTCTAGTGGTTGTAGTAGTACGACTGCTGATCATGAGGTCCCGGGTTCGAATCCCGGGTCGGGCCAAAAAAAACAGTTATTGAGCTTTTCCATCAAGAAATTCTCAGTAGCTGCCCGGAGTCAGGAAGTTGGCGGAGTCTCACCCCCGTGCCTCGGAAAGCACGTAAAGCCGTTGGTCCTCGCCTGATCTCTCTCCGGTCGTGTTGGTTTACCGTCCCATCGGACTATGAGTGAGGAATAGAGTGCACCTGTGCGCATGCATACATTTGGGCACTAAATCCTGCCCTGCGCCGATGGCTAGTCTCCGTTGAGGCTGGCCGCCGTGACCGAAATTCGATGTGGAGGACATTATTATTATTATTATTACTTTTGAAAATTACAAACATTTAATAGTTAATAATTAAATACATTATAGAAGTTTATTTTAACATTCGACTTAAATATGAATATAAACCTAATAATTTAAGTAAGGAAACTTGTAGGAATCAGTTAAATAAGATTGCTCCGTTTAAAGGCCAATATGTTTATGAGGCTTCATCATGCTTCATGTTTATATTCTTTCATCTGTCCCTGAAAATTTTAAAGTAATAACAAACTTATTATCATTTTAGCTGCATGAAATTTAATAACATAATGATCTTAACAGAGTAAAGTGCACCAAGTGTCTGAGGATACAGATGCACTCTCTATTTTCTCAATCTCGGTATGTTAAGAAAATTGTCACTCATTCATGGACTGACCGCGGCAAGTAATTTAATCTCGCCGATCTATTGATCCGCGCAGCTATTACTAACCACGAGTTCCTCTACTCTACGACTAACGCTGTAGGATGAACCACGCTATGTAAGCCCTCAGCACAATGTCGTCAGCCATCAAGCATGAATCTGGCATCGAGCGTTGTGAGTATCAAATACTATGGAATTTATACTATCGCTCTCATGCGCGGGCGTCTAGTGGCGCTCCAGCAGCATTACTAAATATCTATACCTAACTACGCTAAAAGTATTATCATTGTGACTTGGGAATATAATCCGAAGTTCCAAAGCTCCGCTCAACCCCTTGGGGAAAATAGCGTGATGCTATGAATATTGTACTAGTGTAACTGTGACGCTGTGCGGTTGGTAAAGTAAGGTTTTTGGTTGATAAATAGATACATAGTTGGGTTCATAACTTAAAGAGATAATGTCAAGATTTTTTATCTTTAATGTACTACAGTTTTATAATGTATAAAAATCTGTCTCTATTTTTACCTAGCTATAAATACCTCCGAGACAAATTTTGGGTTGGTAACACTGGTATACAGTAATCTGTGAATTATAATTATATGGCAATGGCAGGTTTTATTGGCGGGAACTTGACCGGCGGCGGTTTGCTGCTCCTGTATTATTGTTTAAATAATGGTTTGAAGTGGATTTTGATATGTAAAAGTGGTGCGATTTTGTGTATTGAGTGTCTGCGGATATGAACTATCAGTGGAAACGGTGATACAATTGCTCTGATGGTGATGTGATTCTCAAGATAAGGTATTTGTCTGCTTAGGCGCCTAGAGATACCATCGCTAACTGTCAGTTGTCTGCTGGCTCAAGTTGCCGTCAAAATCTCCCAAGGGCTGCACAATGCATAGACTTAGAATATACTGGCGTATAGACCAACATAGTGTGCAAGGGAGAAGAAAATTCCTTAAGGCAAAAAATGCAAGATAGAAAAGGATACCAAATCTCATGACTTTGTAACCGATTTTGAATGACAGGTCGGCACAAGTCGGCGCGCAAGAAATAGCTCTAGGAATAGATATTTTGTAATTTTTTAGAGTATAATAGTGGTTATTTTTAGTAAATATTTTTTTCCAAAATGGTTACTTGTTCTGTGAGTGATTGTGGTGTTAATAATAGGAATAATCTTGATAATTGCACATTTCACAGGTAAATTCTCAAGACGTCCTCAATGTTATGAAGCGTTTATTTTTGGTTAAAATTTATGTTATAAGGAAGGACAGATGAATCAAGGCGTGTGGCGGACCCCAGGCAAAGGAAAATGGTCTAGACCTGGCCGTCCAAAAAAGTGGTTATTAACGATTTTGACAAAAGTGCAATACTTCAAAAAATTTATGAGTATTACGTAGTTCGTAAACAGGTACCAACATTACGTAAATTATTGAGAGAGCTAAAACAAGACATATAATTTCCAGGAGATAGGAAACTACCTCACCTGCCTCAATTCATTATACAAGTTGAAAACAGTAGTAGCGGCAGTGACGTCCACAGACTAATTCTACCGAAAGTGACGACTCTGATGTAAGCAGGTGTTGAATATTTAGAAAGTGATTTTGACTATGACTCGTAATAAAATTTAACATGCGAAAGAATATTCTCTCAAATGAATTTAACTAAGACAAAACCACGAAACAGATTTATAAACAAACATGTAGCGTCTATCTTGTACGTTAAACAAGGCATTGGTGAGCATGGCAATTATATTACCTACATTCAAACCAACGAAAGAATTTTAAATGTGTATTTTTGTACTTTTCTTGGTTTAATACAATGGCAAATAAAGTTGGCAGTATTTAGGCATTTTCACTACAGACTTTGGCAGTTTTTAACCAAAGTAAGGCAGGATCTGTATTTAAAAGATGGTCACACTGACCACAAATTATAAAGTTGTATGTACAGCTTGGTAGCATAGATAAATAGATATGTAGCAAGCTACTTGGTAGAGAGTGTTCTGTGATGTTGTACAGGAATCAGAATTAGTCATTTCTCTAGTATATATACAGTAATCTATGGAATTAGTCGAATTAGTCATTCCATACTTTTATAAACCGGAAAGTCATTCATTCCTTTTTTTCAAGCGAAATTGATTTTGACAAGTTTTAATAATAAATTTATAATAGCATAAATAAACAATTAAACTGTTGTAATCGGTATTGACGACGATTTTAATAAATTGTGAGATAAGTATATATTATGAAGTTTGTGTGTATTATATGACTTCAAACATAAACAGATGGTTTATTAACTAGCATCCTTGAGTGTACTGGCTGGTTACGTTAAAACACTACCATTTATGGTATTCTTCGGTCTTTGCTGGGTCATTGAGATTGTGACATTATATGCCACATATTTTACTATCGAACTTCGTTGAAAATTTTTGATAATAATTGAGGGCGTGAGTCAGTTTCAGGTGCGAGCGTTAACGTGTTAAGTGACGAGTAGCGCGCCTATCAAGACAAGGAATTTAATACGCCTAGCTTGCTTGGTGAATGGTGTCAGATTTTATTTATAAACTTGTCGAGTTTTATAGTAAGTAATTCGCAATGTGTAATAAAACTTGTAGTTGGTGGTGTTCTTTATTCTGAAAAACTTCATCTTGGCTCATTAAATATTTTAAAATAACGTACGAATAATGTATCAAAAAATTATTTATTTGTTATTGTGTGTGTATTGTTGTTGAAATAATATTTTTTAGTGAGAATTTTGTTTTTAGATCATGTCGTCCCAAGACAGCTGGCCGTCGTGGCACCAATAAAAAACGCGCGTGCTACTTCAAATGTATTTGCTATGTTTGATCAGGCTCAAATTGCTGAATTTAGGCTTTCAATATGATAGATCAAAACCGAGATGGCTTTGTAGATAAAGATGACCTTCATGATATGCTTGCCTCTCTTGGTAAGTCCTTACATTGCTGAATATAGCCTATACCAAGTGTTAATTTCATTATCTTCATCATCATCACCATGATTAGCGCCATTCACCCTTTTCATATAGTCTTAATGTTGAAAAAAGTAAAAGCCTAGCTAACAGCACAAATGTTGCTGATGAAAACCAATGAAAGATTTTTACTCTCTCATACCACTATTGTAAAGAGTGGAAACCTTTTTTTTATAAAATTTAAGTAACAGAGAAATAGCAGTCAACTTAATAGTAAATGGCTACTGCGGCCCATGAACACTTCACTACCTGAAATAAAAAATTTGTTGTCACCACTGAGGACAAAAATGGAACTCTTCACAGCTTGTAATTGTACTGGCTTTCTATATCCTAAAGACATGAAGACAGAAGTGCACACACTGCTGCGGGGTAGAAATATGTGAAGAGGTGGTATCTACCTGAGCGGACTCCTAGGCAGAAAATAATTTCTACTACATAAAAGTCATTACAAGAATTCTTTTATTGATCTATACTATAATATTGTAAAGAGGTAAAGTTTGTAAGTTTGTGAGTTTGTTTGTAGGTAATCTCTGGAATTACTTTTCGATTTTAAAAATTCTTCACTACAGTAAGCTACATTATTCCTGAGTGACATAGGATGTATTTGATTGTTATCAATAATATTTTTAATGTGAAATAACAATATTTGTCAATCAATTCTGAAAATAAATCCTAAACACTCAGTACTAAGAACCACACAAGATAATTTCATCACAAGTAAAAATGTTTGACGCCCAACAAAGTGGGCACGGGTCAGCTAGTAAGAAATAAATTTAAAAATTGAACTGCTTAATATTTGAACATATTTGCAGTAAGAGTAATATTCTCAATGCTGAAAAAAACCATTACCCCTATTAAAGTCCACTGCTAAACTTAGGTCTCCCCCATAAATTGCCTCATAGGAGGGATAATTTCCATAGTGGCCACGCGCAAACAAGTGGGCTGGCAACCGCATTTTTAGTGATTATTAGGAAGATGCTGCTGCCCATCCCTGATTTGTTTTCTCTGCCTCTTCGACACCTGTGATGATATGGGTTTGTGGATATTCTTACATAGCCACAACATGGTGCTGCAACATGAACTTAGAATTAAAAATTGTTAATAGTTATTCAATGTATATTTTTTTAAACAGGAAAAAACCCCACCGAAGAATATTTAGAGAATATGATGAATGAGGCGCCTGGTCCTATTAATTTTACCATGTTCCTTACACTATTTGGTGAGCGTCTACAAGGTACAGATCCTGAGGATGTTATTAAGAATGCATTTGGGTGAGTAAACAATAGTTCTTAGATCAGAAAATCTTAAAACTAAAAATTATCTCAATGTGTGATGCTCAATATAATATATTGTTTGTATGTATACTAACCATGTAGTGGTGGTGTTAGAATATCTATTACCCTATATTGTCTCTTGGAAGTTGTAAAGGCGATAGAAAGAAACCAGGAGATTGGTAGCAGTCTTTATAATAATAAAATAAAAATGCAGTTACCAACCCATCTGTGAATGGAATCTTCAGCAGTGTACTTCATAGGCTGTAATATGTTACTTATATACCATAGGGAACTTATTTAGTGCTTTTGAAAACTAAGTTCTAATAAGTTGTTCTAATAATTAGTCACATTCTCACCTAATAACTGCCATCTCCTTTCCCACCGAGAAGCCTCAAAACAAGATGTGACAGACCAAAGACCAGTCGTTCGCAGAATTATTGTGACCTAACCACAATACCAAAAGCCATATTGAAAAATAAAAAAAAAGTTCTAATAAGAGAAAATGTAGTATATTGTTTTGAGGCATGGTTGTGTTTGAATACACATATGTATAAATATTATTTTTAGTTTTATTATACAACTGGTAAACTTGGATTTACATAATGATTTCTTATATTTACGCGAACACTACATTGAATAAAATTTTTCGGATTATAGCTTTAATTTTACTAATTTTAATTTTAAAATTTAATCACAAATATAATGTGACAAAATAGTAGCCCACATATATTCTTGTTGCATTAATTTTGCAGATTACAGAACTGAGTACTTCAATGTACTGAAGTTGCTCCCCAAGGTGGCTGGTCATAAAAGCTGGGTAGGCTCAAATGATCATCGCTCCATGCCCATATGCTTTATCAATCACTAGTCACTGAGATCACTATTGGTAGTATAGTGATGTTTTTTTCTTACATCCCAAAACAGTGATTACTTTGTCAAAGTAATAAACAAATACCTTTTTTTCTGTGTTGTAAATAGGGTTTTGAAAAATGCACCAAATCAACATGGTAGAGCCATCTTGCAGCTATATTAATTGTATAGTTGTAGCACGAATGGGTCCGCTCGACCGGGGAAGGACCACTCTCTCACAGAACACCAGCATAAAATAGCAGCTTATTGCTGCTGTGTTTCATATGGTGAGAGTAGAGAACTGGAGACCCTTTTTACTGAAAAAGAGGCATTCCATCTTAGTCCTCACGGCTGACAACACATCTGCATTTTGATTCACAAACGTGGATAGATGTAGATGTCTATAGGCCACAGCAACTTACCATCAGGTGGACTGTGTGCCGCTTGTCACCTATCTAAAAAATCATTTATCATATTATTAGCCAGGTTTGTTAAATATAGAACCCAGTTAGCTAGAATGAGAGACTTGGGCATGGATGGATTTTTCACCACCAGCTGGTCATCAGAGCCTTGTCTGTTAAATAACATGGGTGCTCCACAAGCAGTGAGGGTAGCACATGGAGGGAAATTTGGAATTATTTGAATATGATGCTCATACTAATGGTTATTATTTTTAATAACTTGTGTTAGTACTTTACTAAACATTAACTCTAAAATTTTCTTTTCTTAGGTGTTTTGATGAAGAGAACAATGGTGTGATTGCTGAGGAGCGGCTACGTGAATTACTCACCACTATGGGTGACAGATTCACTGATGATGATGTTGATGAAATGCTTCGGGAGGCACCAATACGTGATGGACTGTTTGACTATGTTGAATTTACACGCATCCTAAAGCATGGTGCCAAAGATAAAGATGAGCAGTAAAGTAGCGGTCACACATGAGTCAGAAAGGTTGACAGCCCATGAAAATTAAGTATTTGTTTTGATTATTATTTTCTAAGTCAGTTTTAATTATATAGGGTTGGGAATGAAATCAATACCTTATTCTTTCTCATTTAAACTAAAATCAAATAATTTTATTAGAAGTATTTTGCAAGGTACATAATATAAAGCCATTTGCACCTCTAAAACATAGATCAAAAATATAAATTCAGGAGCACCATTCAGTAAAAAATATGCATAGGATGTTAGATGAAATTATTGGAAAAAATATAAGCAAACATTCTGTGTGATGCACATTCTTGTTTTTTAAATTAAAATGTAATTTAAGAACAGAAAACATTGCCATGTGTTTGATTTCAAATTAAATGTTAAAAATTCATATGCAGAAATTAAAAATATATTTTGGTGTAAGTTGATTATTATTGAAGCCAACATTATATGGGTTTGTTATTTGTGTTTTTGCATTGACCTGCCATTTATATTGATAGCATATGTTTATGGTTGCCAAACTAATATGTATTGGTATGTAATAAATTTAATTAGATGTAAGTTTAAACAAAGAAGACTTTATTAATCTCAACAGACACAGGTGCTAAACAAACTCGTTTCCAAGAGATTTATGCATTTGAAATTGGTTGCATTTTTTCGAAAACATTTCCATTGTCACAACCACAATTTTTTAAGCAAAGTGTCATTACGTTTTTGTTACAGTGGGTGAAATAGACTTTTAAGTTAAAAGTATTATTATCATTCCTTAATCGGTTTTAGTAAATTGAAGAAAATCTGGCTTGTATTCTTTAAACATTTATGTAGGTATTTTTGCTCTATAATTATGAAATATAGCATAATGCACTTTACTGGATTCTAACCTACCAATTATTATGGTGTATAACTTGTTTGTAATCATGTATCTATTTATTTAAATATTTACGTACTTATAAATTTTATCACAATACATTGAGTTTTATTTATTCCTTTAGTATCATAGGCTTGACAGAGGTCTATATGCAAGTCATATAAAAACACTTGCATAGCAGGTATAGCAAGTTATGATAGTTAAGGTGCTGTTGTTTTGATTTCATAGTATTTGAGCAACGTTAGCTTCATTCCCGATGGTAGCAATAATATTATAATTATCTATATTAATTTGTACAATAACTCAAAACTTAATTTAAACAGGCTGTTTAGGTATTTATTTTAAAATAAGTTCCAGAAAAGGATTTAGAAAAGTTGTTATTAATTGATAAAACCAATTTTAGTTAGAGTTAATTACATATATGAATTTAACAGTAATTCTATGCGTTTAGTTTAATATGGTTAAAAATATTTATTCTCAGAAAAAAAAAATATTTCACTTAATGACGAGTTACAATGTTCGAGTTAATAATAGGTTATAAGAGCATACATAATGCAAAAAAAAAAAAATAACAATACTGCCTTTCACAGTATTTAGCTATTGAAATTTTCTATTCAGTGTTATACAATTCCATAGCAGGGTTGTAGCGCATGAAGATATTATTTTATTAAAGTTATTAAAGTAAGATTGACCAACAAGCAAGAAGTCCACCTGATTAAAGATTAAGATGCAGATGCGTTGTCACCCCTGAGAACTAAATAGAAATGACTCATTACCAGTAAAATGGGTCTCCGGTTCTCTTCACTCACCAAATAAAACACACCAGCATTATGCTGCTATTTCACGTTAGTATTGTTTGTAAGCGTAGTCCTTAACTGGTCGGGCCGATCCTTCGTGCTGCAGAAGCTGTTATAGCTGCAGCCTAGCTCCAACACGTACAAATATGATTGTTTTTATTCTATACAGGGTTATTTTTCAAAGAGTAGCCAAATCTTTAACTTAAGTTTAATTATAGAAATAATGATATACCGTTCTTGCAGTTTTTGAAAATACGAGTAAATAAGGCTTCTACTTTTATTTGAAACTAGCTGTTCCGCGACTTCGCTTATTATAGGGTTTTAATTTATTTGCACAGAACCCTAATTCTTTTTCTAAATTAAAAGTAGCCTAAGTTACTCCTTATGACATCAGCTATCTGCCAGTGAAAGTCCCGTCAAAATCGGTCCAGCCGTTTCGTAGATTAGCCGGAACAAACAGACAGACAGATAAAAAATTAAAATTGTATTTTTGTTATAAGTATCGTATATTATATACTTTCATATGCTGTAATTTTGACATTACAAACAGACACTTCAATTTTATTTATTTGTATAATATGTAGCGTACGCGCGGTCCTCTGTGTGCGATTCAATTCACGTTTTTGCCGACTGATCGACCCTTACGAATGTGCGAGTGCGTAGTAAAATAGTAGATAATCAGTTAAAATAATGCATTACCAAGCATTTTGAATTTAAAAGATAAAAAAGACAATGTTTGAGATTTTTTTTAATTAATTTTTTTCTTCACCATTTGACTATATTATTTATTCTGAACCTCTGCAAATTTGGTTATTGCAAAATAACCCTGTATATATTATAAATAAACACTGATTCGGAAAAAATACCTCTATACTGGAAAAACCAACAAGAAACGCAGCGGGAGAAGAATAATGTGATTTTTTTGGAATTAAAGAGGTCTGTCTATATCACCTATTTATTAAATACGCTTGCACGCATACACTCGCACACACATATTTAAGATACTGGTTTGGTCGTTGACAGCATACAGGCAACTGAACAGACTGATCTCCAAATACATGCTTCGGAACTTACACAAAATTCAATACCGCTCGTATTGAAGAAGCGATCCAGCGGCACCAAGGCTTCAAAGTCTGCCAGAGATCTGTCTGCCAGAAAGAGCCAACTGTCGAAGCTGAGGACCGAATGTGGTAGCATCGTTTCGAGGACACCTCAGATTTTGAGTGAGATTGAGAGGTTCTAAGGACAAGTGAGAGCAAAGATCCAAGAGCAAGTCTTATCCGACACTATTCCGATGATATCCCGGACGTCAGCCTTAGATTGGCTCTCCAGTACCTTAAAAACGGCAAGGCCCTGGGTGAGGTTGGAATTAGAGCGGAGCTTCTGAAAGTGGGTGGAATAGTGGTACTTGAAGTCCTTCAGAAGCTCTTTAATTAATACCGTCCTCCATGGTGGCACTACACTGAAGGCGTAGAGCAGAAGTGCGGTGGTCTTTGTTCTTCAAAGCCGCGTCTACGTGCTGTTTTCCAGAGTCATTACGAATCGTCTCGCACGCAGACTCGACGACTTAATAAAATATAATTTAAATATACATATGAATTATTAGCTGTCTAATGAGATATCATTTTTTGTAACCGGCCCCGGCAGCCTGGCCGGTGGCGGCGCCGGCAACGGCCTGGCTGCCGGGGAAGCAAAAATGTATAAAATGTATGAAATATATGGCATGTTTTTCCGCTTGCCGGCGCCGGGTGCCGGGACAGCAAGCTTCTCGCTCGATGCCGGCCAGTAAAACTATGTGTATTGTGTACGTATTGTAGCCGTGTGCGTGTGTGCGTGTGCGCGGGCTGAGTTAGAAGCGACGCGTTAAGATTGAGACTCGAAATTGACTTGTGAAATGATGAAATGTCTCTTCGCTCATGTGAAAATAGTTAAAAAATTTTTTGGGGTCCATTTTCAACTTTTCAAATAGGGTATAATATGATACTTTTATGTATCTTACTTTAATTGGATGAATTCAAAGTTTGAGTTCTCTGCGTTGATTATATTTTCGTCTTAAATGTAAGAGATATAACAAACAAATACGACTTGACCGAGACCATTTTTACGTATTGTAGAACTGAAGTTTGTGTTAGTACTGCTCAAAACCGAGCGTAGACCGGCATCGGCACCGGCACCGGCGCAGTGGAAAAACGAAGCCCCGGCACCGGTACCGTGCCGGTAAATGGAAAACCGCGCATCTAGTGAACAAAATAGTCGGAAAGTTCTAAAACATGGGAAGTTGAGGTTTTCTTTAAGATGTTATTAAAATAGTAAAATGAAGCACTGAGCCTCTTACAACAATATACTATAATATGTTTATTGTAAAAAGCCCATTACCAATCGGTTACATGACCAATACGTCGTAGAATGAGGCCATGACGGTGTTTGGTAACGTGAGGACGCCTCGTTGGTTTAGTGGTCGTAAGCGCGACTGTTGATCTTGTGATCCCTGTTTCGAATCCCAAGTCGGACCAAGTTGTTTTATTTGTTAAGAATTATTGGGTTTTTATGTTAAGAAATTCTCAGTAGCAGACCGGAGTCAGGAAGTTGGCGGTGACTCACCGCCATGCTTTGGAAAGCATTTATAACCCGCAAAGCCGTTGGTTCTGCGCCTGAAGGCTAGTCTGCATTAAGACTGGCCGCCGTGACCGAAATTCTTATAATGAGATCATATAAACTTATATGGGATTATTATGGAGATGAGTCGCTCGCGTCCGTAGGCTTTGACCACCTAACCCTAGGCCCACCCTACACGTGTCCCCCGGGTGGTGCTAAACGAGCGGCAAAGCCGAAAGTATAGACTCGTCTCCTCGCCGTATGGTAGCGGCGTAAAAGCTACCAACCCTTAGTTCGCACCTGAGCCAGCAATTAAAAAGAAATGGCTGAGTTCCCAGCGCCCCTTTAATGGGGCGGGTTGCGAAATCTCCGGGAAAACCGGGGACGAGGTTCGCCACCGTCACGTTCTGTCGGAGGCGTGGATTGCAGGCCCGTCTGGCTACGCTGAATGTATGGAGCAATTAATGATAAGATGGATGAAGTATGCGAAATGATGAATGATAGAGGAATAGATGTTATGTGTAAATGAGACGAAACGAAAGGAAAGGATGCCACTGCAAACGGCATGTATACTGGTCTGGTGTAGACAGACCGAACGGGCATGCCAGGGAGTCGGTGTCATCCTATCAGAAGAATGGGTGTGTGAAAGAGTATGAATGTGTAGCCCAAGGCTGCTATGGATACGAATGAAAGTGGGCTTAAAAAGTTGTTTGTGCTAGGGGTTACGCCCCAGATATAATAAGCCCACTATATCCGAGGCAGTTTGGGACATGGTAAGATGGTGTTGATGAAATGTAAGGTAAATGAAAATATTATTATGTTAGGAATTTTAATGGAAGGGTTGGGGTGAGGTCTGGTTATAAAGGATATTGGAACGTTTGGCGATGAAAGTATAAATGAGAATGGTGAAGACCTCCTCACCGTATGTGTGGAAAAGAATATTTTTATGGCGACACTTTCTTTCGCCATAAGAGATTCACATATACATGGGAAAGAGGTGATAATGAAGCATGATAGATTTCATAATTGTGGATGAAAGAATGAGAGCGCAGTGGTAGATACAAAGGTTTACCGGGGTCCAACGTAGGGACGGATCATTACTTGGTCTTATGCCGAATTAATGGTCTATTCAAGCGTTGGCATCGGACATCTGTGTCTACCACTGCGTTACAGCGTATAAGAATAGAGAGGTTACAAGATGAAGGTGTGAAAGTTCAAATGTAGACTGAGAGAAAATATAAGTGGTATGGATGAATTGTGTATGAATGATTTAGGCTTGGAACTATGTGGTATAATGTCAAGAAAGGTTTGGTGGATGCATACCGAAGTATGTGGTGTAATAAGAGAACAAATGAAGGAAAAATAATACGTTGTGGTGGGATGATGAGGTACGGATGGAAGTTGAAGCAAAGAAAGAGCATGGCTAGATTTACTAGTAACCAAAGCTGGTAATTCTAGCGGTATGAAATGAGATTGAAAGAAAAAAAGAGACTTTAGACGTATAAATGAAGTAAAGAAGTTGTTGAAAGGAAAAAGCAAGAAAGAACGGATAAGAATGATAGAAGGATATCTGATAACTTCCTGGCGAATATTAAAATGTTCTGGAAACTCGTAAGAACTGCCAGGGGAAATTCAATACAGCCTAGAATGAATGCTATACGAGACGAGAATGGCTGTATGCTGAATGATGAAGTCTCTAATTTAAAGAGATGGAAGGAATACTTAGAAAGCGTGTTTATGAGTGAAGAGTCGTCTGAATTAAGTGAAATAGAAATTCCGAAAGAAGTGGAGAGAGGTAGGGTGTAGATGAAATAATGAAAGCAATGAAAAGCATGAAAGCAGGTAAGGCAGCCGGATATGATAGAGTATCACTCGAAATGCTAAGGGCTGGAGAGGGAGTGGTGGTAGGCCTGCTGTACACCTTGTTTAATTTATGTTAGGAACTGAAGCGGGTACCGGAAGACTGGTGCAAAGCCGTTATAGTCCCAATATATAAGGGAAAAAGGTCACAGCAGTGTAAAAACTACCGTGGCATTAGCTTGCTTAGCATTGTGGGTAAACTGTATGCTGTGTTAATTGAAAGAGTTATGGAAGAAACTGATGGAAAAATTTGGGATGTGCAAGCTGGATTTAGAAAGGGGATGGGGTGTACGGACCAAGTCTTTTCCATGCGCATGATTGCGGAGAAGTTTTTGGCCAAAAACCAGAAAGTTTTTTGTGCGTTCATGGACTTGGAAAAGGCTTATGACAGAGTGGACAGGAATGGTTATGGCAAACACTGAACTCATTTTGGTTGAGCGCTGGTTTGATACAGGCATTAAGGTCTCTTTATAGGGACTCTAGTGCTTGTGTCAGGATCAACGGGGTCTACTCGGACTGGTTTGGCATTCAAAAAGGTGTCAGACAGGGCTGTGTAGCTTCCCCGTGGCTGTTTAACCTATTTATGGACAGTAGTTTGTAAACTTTGAAAGTTGAAGAATGTGGGTTGAGAATGGGTGAGTTAACCGTCAGATGCCTTTTCTACGCCGATGATCAAGTCATATTTGCATTGTCGGCGGCCGAGTTGCAATAATGGTTACTTTAATGAACTGGTCATTAAAAGAAAGGGGTATGAAAGTGAACGCAAGTAAGACGAAAGTAATGGTTTTTCAAAGAGAAGAAAGTAAAACGTTATGTGAAATAAGAATAGAAGGGGAGTTGATTGAGGAAGTGGATGAGTTTGTATATTTGGGATGTTTATTTAGCAGGGATGGTAGATATGATAAGGATATAGAACGAAGAGTGAACGCAGGAAATAGAGTGAATGGGGCTCTACACGCTATTATGAAGAGTCAGAATGTGTCAAAAAAGGCACGTTTGGCAATTCATAATGCTGTGTTAGTTCCTACTTTAATGTATGGCAGTGAAAGTTGGGTCTGGCAGAAGAAGCAAGTAGAATAAATGCTGTAGAAATGCGGTCATTAAGGAGTATGCTAGGCTCAATCTGAATGACAGGGTGTGTATAGTGAATAGTGTGATAAGAGAAAAGTGTGGTTTGCAAGATGACGTTTTGACCAGGATTAAGAAAGGAATGCTTCGGTGGTTTGGTCATGTAGAAAGAATGAACGAGGAAAGAGTGACAAAGCAAATTTATGTTGCAGAAGTGAACGGAAGAGTCGGAAAGGGACGCCCTAGACGAAGGTTTATCGACCAAATTGGCGATATATTGAAAATGGGCCAGATTAGGAGTACCCTTAAGCGACGAGCGTGTATGCGTAGATATATGGATGTAAAGGAGGCGAGAGAGGTGTGTCAGGATCGTGCCAAATGGAAGTCCGTAGTCTCTGCCTACCCCTCTGGGTGACAGGCGTGAGTGTTTATGTATATTATGTATGTATAAACTTATACTCAACTAAATATGATGTTTAAAATTTATTATTTATTTTAATTTATTTGACATCACGGGCTGTAATTTGCTGTCTTAATGTCTATTATACAGTGCAACCTTAATATAACGTACCTCAATATAACGACTTCCTCGATTTAACAAATTCTTCGTAATCTCCTCGAATAGTCCAGTCCATAAGAGTCAATGTAAAATAACCCTTTACATTACCAACATTTTTTGCGAACAACCTCTTTATAACGAATTTTCAACTATCAAGAAAAATATAAATACTTCTAATTAACGAATTTTGTCAACACAAAACCTTTATATAAAGTTCCCACCAATGTATGTCTCTTAATCTCATAGTATGTGATTCATTTCGCGACAGGTTTCGACATGCTTTTGTTCGCAAAACAATCAATATTATTTTTTTACCTCTATAACGAATTTTAGACCAACCTAACCTCAACATAACAAACCTCAGTTCAACGAATTACTTGATACAACGAATATTACTTGTTCCCTTCCGATTTGTTATATCGAGGTTGCACTGTACTACTATTTCTACATTTGACCTATTATTTGACTTAACTACAATTGATAACGTTATTTTAATGCCAGTTTGTTAAAAAGATGACAGTAGGTAACTTGTTTTTTACAGAACCGGTTTGAGCTACAAAATTATTTCTTATGTGCTGAGCAAATATCACTGGTATGTGAAAAATCTTTCACGGCTAATTTAAGCCGGATTAGCTAATTCTTAAATCACTACGCAACTTTGCTATGTGTTTTCATTAAACTTCAAAATTAAGCTTACTTCGATTCCTGCCCAGAGTTACACAATCTTACTGCTGATGTGTATTTATAAAACCATTAATTGTCACTTGGAAGCTTTTTTGTCTGATGACAGACGAAACTTAATTACGTGCGAGCGGTAAAATCTTGTGCTAATAATAGACTAATGTTGTTAGCAACTAAAGCGATCAACGGCTACCAATGTCATTATCTACGGCGTACGTGCGTAATAAGATTTGTGTCATCGTTATCAACATAATTACAAGTTAAAAGCAAATATTCACAACTGAACATAGGCCTCACACCATTGATTGAACTAAGGGAATTCTGGAACACTAAGCAGGAGAGTTGGTAGTTGCAGTATATTTTATTATTATTAAGTTGTTATCATGAAGCTGCCCATGTTCTATTAGTTTCCTACTGTCGCTCTAAGACACCCAAAGGATGTATTGGGGTAGTAGATTATCTTACGCTTCTACACAGCAATGTTGATGTAAATGTAAAATAAGAAGTATCTTTCGAAGCAAATTATCTTATGCAAGAATACTAAAGCAGTACCTATCCAAATCCTTTAATTTAGGAGAAACCATAGTCCAAAGCGGATTGTTTTCAGACAGCATTTATCCTTATCATTCATAGAGCAACACGGGTCACCGGCGGACCGAAGGGGAGTAGCCATAGGTTTTTTACAAGAATTATCCAGTCTTATTGTTAGCAATATCGAAGAATTATCAAGTATTATTGTTAGCAATATCAGGAACAATATCAAGAAAAAGACTACAGAACCTGAACACAGCCTGCATACATAGCGGATATGAAAAACCTATGGATATGTTACAAGATTATTATCATAAATTCTCAGATCAGTTCCATTACATTCTGCTAAATATTGACGTATAAGTTTTAATTTACAAATTTTTGATACAATTTTTTAATATATATTTTTTTCATTTACAATTTCAATTTACAATTTAAAAAAAAAAACTTATATTTTATTTAAAGGTAACAAAAACATCAATTTGGGTAGGTACAGATGTTTAAATATATAATTTATTTTGATTTTCATGTGTAGATACATACTCATTTATTATATTAAAAAAAAACATGTGTGCAGTTCACACTTCACACGCGGTAGAAGTGAAACCTTCAAATGAAATGAAATATAAAACAAAAACATTTCACAGCAAATGATTTATTTAATTTGATAATTTTCAACCACCAGTGCTGCATAAAATATAAGATAAAAGTTTAATTTTATGGCAAATAAATGTTACAATTCTTATTTTTAGACATGTAGAGCTTAAATTTTAGTGTATTAAATCAAAATAATATTTTCTTTCAACTAAAATTCTACTTCATTCTATAGGTAAAATCATTTTATAGAACAAAAATTTATTGACTCAAGGTGGTCGGTCCGTAACATAAACCCTAGATGGCCTAAACACGATTAATTTAATATAAATCGGTAAGATATGATAATTTTGTTCAATTTAATTTCAATTAATTTAATTTATTTGATAATAAATTTGTACTTTTTTAATTCTTTATTTTAACAGTTAAATTAATTTATAAAATTGGTTTATATTTACAAAATATGGCTGTAAATAAAATGTAGCAATTGTAATATTATAATATGCGAGTTTCTGGCTTTTGTACAAAACAAAGCGGATGTGATGGACGAAGATAGTATTACTCGTCTGTGCAATACGTAACAAAATCACAGAGGCTAAGAAAATACTTTTTGAGTCCTTGAAAACGAATAACCACAATATAATTAGAAAAGGAGATGGCAAAAGTAAGCGAGAAATAACGGATATTATTTGTGCTATAAAAGAGTCGGACCCTGAGCTTTTACCTATCTTTGTGGCAAGAGGTTTATAACGTCTTCCGCCAATCACATTTGATCTCATCGACGCGACTAGAGTCTTAAAAGATATGATTAGGTTGCAGAATAACATTTCAATTATTAAGGAAACCTATGCTACAAAGGATATGCTAAATAATAAATTACCCATGACAAACTACAATGTTAATACGAAACAAAGAGGAATATGTCGAAAAAACAGTTTAGAATGTGCGAGTGATCCTTGTGGTAGATACCTAAAATTTCACCAAATCAATTTGAATATGACGAGTTAACGACCGCTGAGAATTCTAACTGTAATCCTAAAGTCAATAATTTGTTATTGACTCATACGTGTATTTCTGACTCGCTCGCAACATCGACAGAAGGTCATAACACTGACCCTCTCCTATCTGTTTCAATGCAATATACTAACGGTAAGGCTAGTAGGGTAGACCGAGGCGAATCGGATCAATTTTTCATGAAGCATTAAAAATAACAACTGATTTGTTAAAAACATTGTATTTATTGGCACCATTACATTCTTTGCATATTAAAGCACAACTTAGTAATGTAAATCTTAAATTTAACTTAAACTTTCTTCCATGAAAATACAAAAAAAGAAAAAATAAGAAATATCCGATTCGCCCCAACGACAGGGGTGAATCGGATCAAATAAAAACCTTAATAAAAATCTCAATCAAATTAAAACATTTTATTAAAAATCCGTTGAAACTAATTAACGTCCTACATTATGAGATCAGTGATCACAAGTCACATAAATCACACGTATATGGTCCTTTACTTCCTCCTCTATCGGCACACTTTTCATGGCATCACTCTTCACAAGAATTGCATTGTATCCAATCTTCCGATGGTGGATGAATAAACTTTTCAGAACAATAAATACAATGCCAGTCTTGAGGCTGTTTTATTTTTAATTTTTAGGCCTGGTGTTGCTTTCGCTTAATGTTGTCCTTTTCTTTGCCTTCTACCTTCTTCTTAACTACCAAATTTTTCTTATCTAAATTTGCCTTCTTTTTTTATATTTTCGTACAGATTTTGGTATGGTACCGAATCCACGACTGGCTATGTTCACCAAATGGTCAGCGTGTTTTTTTCATTATCCTCATCTATCGCCTGTAGTCCGCCTCGATGCTTAATTATGCCCCTGGATAATGTGATTCTCCTTTACAAACTCGTGAACGGCACTCCGTACACCTCAGCTGCCCGACGCATGGTTAGTTTTTTGGTCAAGACTTCATCAGCAGCTTTTACCATAGTCTCGGGACTCCACTGACCTTGCTTGGTCTTCTTTATATATGTGCGAACCATCAACAACAACAAACAAATTGGACAAATAGCTACAATAATGTGATAAAAAAGGAATTCTGTAGTGATTGCTCCATATCATAGAAGATCTTACTCAATAGTTTTACTCGATTACGCACTAAAATATACTAAAACGGAAGTAAATTATTGTAATAAAATACATTATTAGTAAATATAAACAAAGAAATTCAATACTTCAACGTAATTCTGTAAAATGGCAAACAATAATCTGAAGTACGTACCTTAGTTTCGCGCCGAAATTGTTACGCGCTTGGGCGCCCAAGTCATAGGCGAGCGTCGCCTGCAGTAATCCGCTTACAAAATTAAATACTGTTTTTGTCAAGAGGTGTGAGTGAAGAGGTACGACCTTGAGAGGTGACTACTAGCGCTCTGACAGGCGCGATATTTGATTTATTTAAATATTTCTTATTTTGATCCGATTCGCCCTGTGATCCGAATCGCCTCGGTCTACCCTATTGAAGATATTATGCCACCTTCATCACAACCAGTGCGAATAGAAGCCCGCACCACGGTTATGTCGGCGGAAATGCAGACTAAACACACCCCCTTATCTTATAAGGAGGCCACTGCGGTTTCATCAAAGAACCCAGTGAATGAACAAGTTCGTAATAAGGGGGCGGGCGATATTCATGATTACTTAGATGATGAACTGGGAAAAGACGACTTTAGTGCGAAATAAGCGTGTAAAAAGCAAGTTTATTGGTTTAAAAGGCAAGGCTGATATAATAATAATAATTTTATATTTACAACGTTGATAACAGCTGCGAAACTGTTGACATAATGGATTATATTAAATGTAAAACTAACACTGAAGTGCGACCAGAGAAAGTAAATATGAAATTCAAAAAGGACTATGGAGCTTACAAATTTACGATTCCAAAGGATAAATTACCTGTGTTTATGGATGAAAATCTATGGCCCACTGGAGTATCTTTCCGCAGATTTATTAGGTTCAATAAACCGAGTAGTCTAAATGAAAGTAAATCGAGTAACCTATCTTTATTAAAAAAACATGGTGAATAATGATGCTAGGGATAACACAACAATCAAGGTGATAAGATTTAATTGTAAATCTTTTAAAAGATCCGCAGACTTTGTTAAAGTCTTTGAGTGAAAGGGCGGACATAATTGCACTCCAGGAGACATGGCTTCTGCCTCATGAGATTCCTGACTTGGGTAAAGTAAATAAGGATTTTGTTTCTTCGGGAAGTCTGCGGTTGATACAAGCAAAGGAATATTGCGAGGACGGCCTTATGGCGGTGTCGGCTTACTATGGAGAAACAACGTGTTTGACTCTGTATCTGTGGTTCCGTGTATGAGTGAGCGTATTATTGCTATTAAAGTATGTGTTTCGGATCGGTTTATGCTATTTTTTAATGTGTATATGCCTACGGACGAGCAAGACAATCTGGTAGAATTTGTTGAGTGTTTAAGTGAAATATCTGCAATAGTTGATAATGAGAATATTGAAACTATGTATGTGTTAGGAGACTTTAATGCTCATCCAGGTACGTTGTTTGGTAAGGAAATGTAAAATTTTTGTCTAGAACAAAATTGGTTGTCAGTCGATATTATGAAGTTAGGAATTGATTCGCGTTCTTATACCTTTATGAGTGATGTACATGGTAGCTGTAGTTGGCTTGACCACTGTTTAACAACTCAGGCTGCGTGGAAGTCTGTAGTCACAATTAAAATTCATAATGACGTTTATTGGTCAGACCACTTTCCATTAAGAGGTGCAGTGTGATCTCACAATGGTTAGGCGTAGGCCACTATCGGTTCAGGAATCAATAAAGTAAAATGGTGTGATCGTAATCTGAACCAAATTTACATATATATAGCAAATACTGTAACGATAAATTAAGAGAAATCGATTTCCCGTATGAACTAAGTCAGTGTTGTGATAATATGTGTAATATTTTAGCACATGGATCTGTGATAGATAAATTATATATGTCCATTATTAATACTTTGTGTGAGGCCTCTAAGTACAGTTACGACAGGGATCGCGACCGGGAGATAGAAAGCGTGGTCGACCTATACTGTGGTGGAACTGGCACGTGCGTGATGCTCACCGGGATGCTCGACAAAAATTCCAAAATTGGATCTGGCATGGGAAACTGCGTGGTGGGTATTTTTATAATGATATGATGGAATCTAAAAGAGTATTATAACAAAAACTTCATTTTTTCAAAATAATCAGGACCAAATGAAGAAGAATCAACTAGCGTATCAATATAGGAATAAAAAATTTCATGGGTTTTGGAAGCATACTAATCAGTTGAGCCCTAGAGCAGGTACCCCGGTGAGCGTTGGGGGTGTGAATGAGCCGGCGAAGATAGCCAATCTTTTTAAGAGTCAGTTCCGGGTTCAGTCTTCTTTACAGTCACCTGTTGAAGTCGATGCTGAGGTTCATCACCAGACTGGTGCATCAACTCATGCGCCCGATCGCATCACCGCTAGGGACATCACTGTTTTGATAAATGGCATAACTGGAGGAAAGTCACCTTGGTCATGATTGCCTTAGCATCGAGCACTTTCAGCACGCTAGCCCACACTTACCTAGACTGCTGGCGCTCTTCTTCACCCTATGCATGAGACAATTTTATTTGCCGGAAGAGCTAATGAGAACGGATGTGGTTCCGATTTTGAAAAACAAAACCGGAGATATTTCGGATATATGCTATCATATGATATAACTATCAGCCCATTTCATTAGCGACAACTGCGGCTAAGATACTTGACAGTGTGCTTGAGAGACAGTTAAAAGTACATATTAAGTTAAACGATGCACAATTTGGTTTTAGACCAAATCTATCCACTGAGTGTGCAATACTATCGCTGAAGCACATCGTGGGGTATTACACTGTAAGGAATACGTCAGTGTACGCGGCCTTCCTCGATCTTTCAAAGGCTTTCGACCTTGTCAGGTATGACATTCTGTGGGATAAATTGCGAAAGGCTGGTCTACCTGTCTCATACATTAGCATTTTTAGTTATTGGTACGGTCATCATAAAATGAATTGATTCATAGACTCGGGAATGCACATGTTGGCTGCTCTATTAATGGACTCTGCATGAACAGAGTTACGCAGACGACATGGTGCTTCTGAGTCCGTCAGTCAGTACACTCACGAGGCTTTTGTTCATATGTGAGGTTTATGCAGAAGCCCACGGTCTAAAATATAATGTTGTAAAAAGTGAGCTCATGGTGTTTAAAGTGGGCACGAAGTAACCTAATTTCGGAAACCTGTAACTTTAGGGGGTGTTGCACTTAAACGAGTAACTGAATTTAAGTACCCCGGCCATGTGGTTACTGAAGATTTAAAAGATGATAAGGACATTGAAAGAGAAAGGAGGGCGCTGGCTGTCCGCTGCAATATGCTAGCCCGCCGGTTCTCACGTTGTACAGCCGAGGTAAAACTTATTTTATTTAAGGTCTATTGCCAATCCCTCTATACGTGCGCCTTATGGGTCAGATATACGCGGCGGGCATACAACACACTACGTATACAATATAATAACGCTTTTAGATTGTTGCTGGGGCTCCCACGTTACTGTAGTGCATCAGGTATGTTTGTTGACGCTCACATAGACAATTTTTCAACACTTATTCAAGTGTTGAAAAATTGTCTATGTGATAAAGTGAAAAGTGTATAGTTCGTGGGAGCGCCAACAGCATTCTCAACGTAATTAGCGAGAAATCCGATTGTACTTTTTTGAGGCACTGGGTTCATGTTAATGTCCATGTACCCATTGCCTCGGACAGGCAACACAGGTATATGCAGTGCCTGATTTAGAGTTCCAACAGCCGTACAGAGTACAAAGGTACTCTGTTGTCTCTGTGACAACAGAGTACCTTTGTATGTGCCTGCCCAGCCCACGAATATATTTACTACATTTTTATATTTTAATGGCTTTCCACCCTGCGGTTTCGCCCACATTAAATCAATTTCTTGATGTTGACCATCGCCAATAAACTACAAGTTCTCTAACAGTGGTAGATGCTTACACAAAGAAATCTTACGAGGTAGAACACTCCTAGTAAATCGCACAGTCATGGTGGACCGCCAAGCATCCAGATGATTTGGATGGTACTGTGAGTTTTGTCCCGATGTGCTTTGGTGGAATTTGGCGGCTGGAATTAAAACAAACATTTTGTTTAAGTACTCCACGTGGAAAATGCGATGGTAACTGAGGATGCAACATCTCTTCGCAGCGCCAGTGAATCGAGCCGATCAGAAAGAAGTCGGTCGTCGACGATTCGATTCGCTCTTCGCTGGATGCTATCAAGTGGAAGGAGCTGGCACTGGAGTGCTCCGGTCCAGAGATAAGAACAGTACTCCATGTAAGGGCAAACTTGCGCTTTGTAAAGTTGCAAACGGTGTGCCGGCATGAAATGCTGTCCCCTCTCTGCTGAGCATGCCAAGCTTTTTAGAGGCCAATTTAGCCTTCCCTTCCAAGTAACCGCGGAACTAACTGTACGTCATTCGATATGTCGATGCCAAGGATTCTGATGCTGGCTGAGGCAGCACGAGTGCCCTGAAATTGAGGAGATACGAAAAAAGGGTTCTTTTTAGCGGTTAAGCGCAAACCTGTGTCTTCTGAAGTTTAAACTGGACTAGAGACGTCCCCATACCAAGATTTTGTTTATTAAAGACTCGACGTCATACGCAAGGTCAAATATTACATCATAGACAAGGAGAAATATTGGCACGGCCGGTGTAAAAAAACCAGTGTTACGACCAGTATCAGCAACATATAATTGACATACAAAAGAAACAGCGTAGATGATAGCACGCAGCCTTGTGGAACACTAGCATTAATAGGCTTGTAGTCGGGGTATGCACCGTCTACTACGACCTTGATGCTCCGATCTGTAAGAAAACTGATGATCCAATTGCACAATTTCTCGGGAAGCCCATAGGAGGGAAGCTTCTAAAGAAGCGCTTTGTGCCAAAGCACGTCAAAGGCCTGCTCTATGTCCAAATTAACGATTAAGGCTTCCCTCTTAACTCTACTGCTTCCGCTCATCTATGAGTAAGGTAAATTAGAAGATTAGAACTAGAAGCAGCTGATTGGTGACGCATTGGCGGTCACTAATCAGCTGGTGGTCCTCAAGGTACCTTTTATAATGGATTCCATTCTTTTGGAGAACAAGGAGGCGATGGTGATAAGCCTGTAGTTGGACGGGTCTGTGCGGACACTTTTTTAGGGATCAAGTGCACTAAAGCTGTTTTCCATAAGTTCAGGATTATGCCTAGGGAGTAGTAGTACCGGGAAAGACGCGTTAGAACCCGTGCTAACTCCGGATTACCTGTCTTCAGCACAATAGGAGGGACTCCAACAAATCCACTCGACTTGTTGACGTCTAGGGAGAAGAGTGCTTTCCACACTGAGCGCTGTGTAAACTGCACATCCAACAAGGAGCAATCACACTGCAGGATGATTGGCGGTGTATACCCCCCGTCACCGAGAGTCGAGTTGGACTGAAAAAATTGATTTTTCTTTTACGGCATGGGCAGTGAGTCGTTTTACTTCTGCAGATATGGAACAGATGGCTGACAGAAGTTCCCTTGGGCAGCCTTAACAAAACACCTCAATAAAATTAGAGGTAGAGATGAGAGCTTGAGGAGTTTAAAATCTTTGTATCACGTCCAGTCAATCAACGAAAGACGAAATGTACCAAATAATTCAAAGTCTTATATTTATATACAAAACAAATAAATAGAAAAAATAAAGAAAGTACAAAAATTAAAATAATTGCGGCACTTACTCTATTAATTATTGAGAATATTATATAATATTTTATTCTGTACATAATTGTGCTTGCAAAGGCAAGCTCAGCACCCCCTTGAACCTTGCGCCCTAGGCTCTAGCCGCTGCTCGCGACGTCTGCGGTAGTACCGGCCGGCTTCGCTTGCGTACCGGTACGCCCGTTTAGGAGTGCCACGTACACGGAATCAGTTGCACGCGTTTGGGGTCATAAATCATAGCTCGGCCTCAGCCCGGCTAGGGCGGTGAGTATGTTGTGCGGGCGTAACGCCATTATCGATAACAACAAATGAATCATAGAAGGCAGGTACACGGCGGCGGTGCGGTATACAAAGGCTGTTGCGACATTGTTATGTTATGAGTCATTTGTTTTCCATTATTACCCCCGCCTAATATCTACAAATTAGTGCAATGATAATTTAGTACATATATCGAAGAGAAATTTGTTTTTGCGCATTCGCTCTCTGAATTTCTTTAGTGACACAATGGCTACTCCTTTGTTTTGTACCAAAATGGCAGAATTTATTCAAAATAATATTTTGCCTGTTGGCACCAATATACCAGCACAAGCACGTGTTGTTATCAACAATGTTTTAACATTTTTCACTGAAATGAAAATAGATCCCGAAAAGTTACAAAGTGTTAATTTCTGCCGTTCTCGTGAACTTGCTGCGCACCCTACCACTCCCAGCAAATTAATCGGGCACCGACATCAGATAACAATAAGAGTGAAATTCAGGAGTGGCTCCGCCAACACGGGATTGAGCTTAGTGATAGTGAGCTCAAGCCGAAACTATTACAAAAGGTATTTCAGATTTTATTATTTAAAGTTTGCAATACATTTGTTTTCTTTTAAGTATTAAGTTGAATATACAAACAACATTATATTTACAGGTGCAACGGAACCGACCAGAAAAAATATACAAATTGGATCAGTAAGCTTTGGAGTCAGGACACGAAGTGATTCGCTTACCACCTTACCATTGCCAATATAACCCAATTGAGTTGGTATGGGCTCAAGCAAAAAATGAAGTTGCCACCAAAAACATCACTTTTAAAATTAGAGACGTCGAACTGTTACTGCATGAAGCAATTTCAAACGTTTCGCAAAAGAACTGGGAAGATTGTGTGAAGCATGCAGAAAAACTCCAAGAGGAAGACTTGAAGAAATCTCATCTGGCAGAAGATATCGTAATTCATGTGGATGACGATGACTCTGATGATTCTGATGTAGAATTTTAATGTAAATAGTTTTAGATTTAATTTTAGATATAAGTTATTATCTTTATATTTATATTTATATTTATTTTTTAATATAACTTGTTACATTCCAAACATTTGTACTTATAGTTTTTTTTTAATACATAGATACTTAATTAATAATTTATTTTAAATCATTATTATTCTTATTTTAATAAATACGTTGTTTTATTTTTTCATTTTTATCACTAACCCACATAATGACAAAACTAAATACACTATCGATAACGCATATTGACAACAATAATGCGCATCACTATGCTCGCCCCTAAGACCCGTGAGTGTGAGAGAGAGCGAAATACTCCGATGATTTATGACCCAAACTGCACGGACAAAATAATTCTAGTATAGTTTTGTAAAGTAGTAATTAGTTTGTATCTTTGTATAGAAAAACAAATTATTACGAGAAATACTGATAAAATATAATGTTATGATATTATTATCTAAGGAAATTTTTTTGTGACAACCCTTGCATATTTTTAGCGACTTGACATCGAGACAGCCTTGTAGGTATTTTGCGGTATAACAAAGGAGTTGACCCACTATTAGTATTTATTACACATATTTATTGCACCGTTGTGATTTGAAACTGGATAAAACGAAAAAGCGACATTAAAAAAAAAACGAACGTATACATGTGTAGTGTAGTAAGCGACAGTAGCCTAATGGCAGGGTGCGGACCGCGAACTCAAAAGGTTGTGGGTTCGAATCCGCCATTCGATTATTTTTAAGCTTGCCAATAGTGGTCAAAAGGAATTTTAGTAATGTGAATAGTACCATTGTAGTATTTATTTAAAAAAAAGAGTTTTCTATTATTTCGGTATCCTCTTTGTGCGGTGCTTTAAAAATGTTTGATATACATTAATTATCTCCTTATGTGCCCGGTCATTTTATTTTTTTACGCTTCAAGTGTAAGGGGCCGTTCGGGAGGTCGCCCGATACCGGTAGGCGCTAATGTAAACAACGATATCTTTTTAATTTTGTATGCCAGCTATATATAAAACTTATACGCATCGATTCGTTATGAATTAAGCTATTTAATTCTACTTTAAAAATATTAAATTATATTTTCATAATATTATCAATCTCATTTAAAAATTTTGTGACGTAATTTTGCCGGTTTCTTGTACATAAAGGGTAAGGATTATTAAATTAAACCATATAAAAAGGTATTTGTTGTATTTGCATAACAATACAACATTATATCAAAAGAGATTAAAAATCACACCCATGAATACATTTATTTTCATAAAACAAACTTTTTAATATCTACCTCCTTTTACACGGCAAGACAAAAACAAGTTAAAACAATCGAAAACGTTCAATTCTAAAGCGTTTGAAAACGTTACATTACGGCCTTGTCTTTAATCTATGTTGTTCAAAAATTAAAACAGCGTTTACTTTTTAATTTAAGGGCCTATATTACCTCAGCCCCCCGTGTAGTGGCGGGTAAGAATACTCACTACCCCATATCTTCCCGTGGGTGTCGTAAGAGGCGACAGAGGGAAACTGAGGCAGAGGATGGGCAGCAGCATCTTTCTGATAACAGCAAAACAACAATAAAAAACTGCGGTTGCCAACCCGCTCGCCAAGCGTGGCAACTATGGCAACATACCCCCCATGATAGTAACGAAGAGACGGCCCCCAGTCCCCGGCGGCCCCGCTATTCCTGGCTACGGTGGCGACCATGGTAACGGCGGGGCAGGGGGTGCTAAGAATCTCCGGTGGAGGTTCGGTAGCCACCTACGATGACTCGACCTGGCAACTTATAACGCACGCACCCTGAGGACTGACGAGAAGATCCTGGAGCTGGAAGAAGAGATGACAAGTTGCGCTGGAATATTATAGGATTATCCGAGGTCCGAAGAGGGGAGGACACGGTAATCCTCGAATCCGGCAACTTGTTCTATCACCGGAGGCGACCATCTGTCCCAAGGAGGTGTTGGATTTATCGTCCACAAGTCTCTCGTTAACAACGTTGTAAAGATTGGGAGTGTGTCGACGAGGGTTGCACCTTATACTCAGAATCACCAAACGGTATTCGCTGAAGGTCATACAGGTTTACGCACCAACCTCGGCACACCCGATGAGGAGGTGGAGGAAATGTATGAGGATATCTCTAGAGCCATGCATTCTCCAAAACCCACTACACGGTGTTAATGGGAGACTTCAACGCAAAACTAGGCACAAGAGAGAGCGGTGAGCTGAAAGTAGGGAAATTCGGAATAGGACAACGGAACCCAAGGGGCCAGCAGCTGGCCGACTTCATGGAGAAAGAGGGACTCTTTGTGATGAACTCTTTCTTCCAGAAGCGGCCCCACAGGAAGTGGATCTGGTCGAGCCCCGACGGTTCGACAAAAAATGAGATTGACTTCATTATGACGACAAAGCGACAACTGTTCAGTGATGTCTCAGTGATCGCGAGGGTGAAAACCGGCAGCGATCACAGAATGGTGAGAGGCACACTGAACCTAAACGTTAAGTTGGAGAGGTCACGTCTAATGAAGTCAACGCTCCGTCCCCCTCGTGCTCTAATCCAAAGTCCCGAAACCTTTCAGCTCGAGCTACGAAACCGTTTTCAGTGCCTAGAAGATGGCAATGCAGTGGACGATATGAATGACAAGCTCGTGGAAACTGTCCATGCGGTCGGAGCTAAGTTTTGCAAGACCCGCCGCAGAAGAACACAAAAACTCTCCGATCACACTCTTAATCTCATGGCTGTTAGACGGGATATGAAGCTGCAGTCTTCAGTAGATTTGACAGAATACAGGCAACTAAACAGACAGATCTCCAAATGCCTGCGGCGGGACTTACGCAACTTTAATACTGCTCGTATTGAAGAAGCGATCGAGCGGAACCAGGGCTCCAAAGTCTTTGCTAGAGATCTGTCTGCCAGAAAGAGCCAACTGTCGAAGCTGAAGACCGAGTGTGGCAGCGTCGTTTCGGGACACCAGAGATTTTGAGTGAGATTGAGAGGTTCTATGGGCAGCTGTACACATCATCGTTGGAGCCACACCGCGTGAGTAACGATCCAAGAGCGAGTCTTATCCGACACTATTCCGATGATATCCCGGACGTCAGTCTGAGCGAGATTAGAATGGCTCTCCAGCACCTTAAAAACGGCAAGGCCCCAGGCGAGGATGGAATTACAGCGGGGCTTCTGAAAGCGGGTGGAAAACCGGTACTTGAAGTCCTTCAGAAGCTCTTTAATTCCGTCCTCCATGGTGGTACTACTCCGGAGGCGTGGAGCAGAAGTGCGGTGGTTTTGTTCTTCAAGAAAGGCGACAACGCTCTCTTGAAGAACTACAGACCGATTTCCCTTCTGAGCCGCGTCTACGTGCTGTTTTCGAGTCATTAGAATCGTCTCGCACGCAGACTCGACGACTTCAGCCTCCCGAACAAGCCGGTTTCGAAAAGGCTTTAGCACCATAGACCACATACATACCCTTCGGCAAATTGTACAGTCCGAGGTACAATTTGCCATTATGTCGTATGTGGACTATGAGAAAGCCTTTGATTCAAATGGGCGGTGCTGCAGTCTCTTCAGCGGTGCCAGGTTGACTGTCGGTATATCGAAGTGCTGAAGTGCTTGTACAGTAGGGCTACGATGGCTATCAGTACAGAACCAGAGTACGAAACCTATACAACTGCAGAGAGGTGTAAGACAGGGTGACGTTATATCCCAAACTCTTCACCGCTGCATTGGAAGACGTTTTCAAGCTTCTGGACTGGAAAGGATACGGTATTAACATCAATGGCGAGTACATCACTCACCTTCGATTTGCCGACGATATAGTCCTTATGGCAGAATCGCTGGAGGACCTAAGCACTATGCTCAATGACCTCAATAGTGCCTCCCAACGGATAGGTCTTAAGATGAACATGGACAAAACAAAGATCATGTTTAATGTCCATGTCACACCTATGCCGGTAGTTGTTGGGAGCACTAAGCTCGAAGTGACGAGTATATGTTTACCTGGGACAAATAGTCCGACTAGGTAAGTCCAACTTCGACCGAGAGGTCAATCGACGGATTCAACTCGGCTGGGCAGCGTTCGGGAATTACGGCACATCTTCTCGTCAGGTATACCTCAAAACTTGAAAACGAGGCTGTACAACCAGTGCGTTGCCAGATGACCTACGGAACTGAGACGTGGTCCTTCACTGCTGGCCGGATAAGGAAGCTCAAGGTCGCTCAGCGAGCTATGGAGAGGGCTATGCTCGGAGTCTCACTGCGTGATAAAATTGAAATGAGGATATCCGCAGTAGAACCAGAGACCGACATAGCCAAAGGATTAGAAGCTGAAGTGGCAATGGGCCGGCCATATAGCTCGAAGAACCGACAACCGATGGGAAAAGGTTCGAGTGGCGGCCTCGTACCGGCGGACGAAGTGTAGGGCGTCCCCCCACTAGATGGAGTGACGACCTGGTAAGACATGCAGGAAGTCGATGGATGCAGGAGGCTCAGGACCGTGCTTTGTGGCATTCCTTGGGGGAGGCCTATGTTCAGCAGTGGACTTGTGAAGGGCTGTAATGATGAATGATGATGATTACCTCAGCTCAAATTCTAATTTCGCCCCCACTTCCCCGCGCCACTCGTTCGCACACTACGGCTCGCGGTCACGCGGGAACACGAGGTCAAAGCGATTTTGTTAGAGTAAAATAAACTATTATCGGACGAGCACTAAGTAATAAAATTTTCAGTCATAATTTAATATTAACTTGTCATTAAATGAACATAAAATTATATGTCGCAGATTTAATTTCATTGTACTAGAACTTTAGCTGTATTCTCATAAAGCTAAATATCTAGTATAAGTTGACCCTTCATTGTACGGAAAGCCTATACAATGCGAGATCAGCTTATACTGGAAATTTCCTCTTATAGTGAAAAGATCCGCCCATTGTTGGTTTAGTAGTAAGCTTGAGTTTTATAGTTTTCGCCGTGTATGTATGTAATGTGACAGCCGTTTACGTATGTAATTATGTTGGTAGTAGGTCTATGCAAGTACCTACATATACATACCTATAAGAAATTTTGCAAACCGATTGTAAACCACTGCATAAATTCTACTGCTACAAAAAACTAGTCAAGAGCGAATCACCATTGCACTGAAAATTCTGTAGGTAGGTACATTGGCTTGGTAGTAAGTTTACACTTTGCATTTTACAATCTTATAAACTTATAACAATATAGTTTTCGCCTTGTATTACATACTATAGTAAAATTATTTTGTCCGTGCAGTTGGGGTCATAAATCATAGCTCGGCCTCAGCCCGGCTAGGGCGGTGAGCATGTTGCGCGGGCGCAACGCCATTATCGATAACAACAAATGAATCATAAAAGGCAGGTACACGGCGGCGGTGCGGTATACAAAGGTGGTGCGACATTGTTATGTTATGAGTCATTTGTTTTCCATTATTACCCCCGCCTAATACCTGCAAATTAGTGCAATGATAATTTAGTACATATATCGAAGAGAAATTTGTGTTTGGGCATTCGCTCTATGAATTTCTTTAGTGACACAATGGCTACTGCTTTGTTTTGTACCAAAACGGCAGAATTTATTCAAAATAATATTTTGCCTGTTGGCACCAATATACCAGCACAAGCACGTGTTGTTATCAACAATGTTTTAACATTTTTCACTTCACTTTCTTTAATAAATACGTTGTTTTATCTATTTTTTGTCATTTTTATCACTAACCCACATAATGACAAAACTAAATACACTATCGATAACGCATATCGACAACAATAATACGCATCACTATGCTCACCCCTAAGGCCCGTGAGTGAGAATACTTTTTTCTGCTTTATATACATACATACATACATACATACACACATATATATATATATACAAATGAATCGTGATTTTTAGGACAAGGTTTGTATAAATATAAGATGGATAGGAATGATTTTTTATTCAATATAGATTATTGTATAATATTTATTGAAAGTCATTTTTTAATTTACCACTGATTCGCAAAAAAAAAACCTCTGTGCTGGGAAAAACCAGCAAGAAACCCAGCGGGACTTTTTTTTTTAAACATATTTAAATTTACAATAAATTTATTATGTTACAATTTTTGAATGAATTTTTATAGAACCAGCATGGTGGCGATCACCTAATTCCCAGGGGTTATTTTCATTTATATATTCATTTATATTATAATATCCTATAATAATTTAGCTAAAGCTAAAATATCAAGGTACGTGAGTACTCAATAGGTTCATAATTTTTATGTATGTAGTAGGTAGCACTATAGTCGGATAATTTTTTTTTTAAAACGTTACCCCCACACTAGGATTTTCTCCTGTATTATGGTCGCAGTTTACAAATATAAATAGCACAAGGACAAACATCCAGATACTTGTTCCGTGCGGGATTCGAACCCACGGACTCCATCGCAGTAACTCATTGCTAAGCCTGTGTGCCACGGGGTAACGATAACGTAAGGACGGATAAGTAAGTTACAGTTTTATTTCTTTATAGTTAGATAGGTAGGTACTTACCGAACATACTTATATTTTTTATTACTAAGTAACTTGGCTTTGACTTGGTTTGACTTGGCTTCTGCACTTCGGGTCGCGGGTTCGATTCCCATACGGAACAAATATTTTTATGGCCTACAGATAGTTGTGAAAATTTGTGTTTGTAATCGCACCGTCTCCGATTCAGGAGAAATCCTGGAGTAGGGCAACGTTATAAAAAAACAATTACTACATAGATTTACTACCTATATTTTGTTGTATATTGTCAAAACAAAAACAAACCTATTTAGGTAACTTTTTATCTTTTTATTTTTTATAAAAGTTGCCCCACGCTCGATTTCTCCTGAATCGTGGACGGTGTGTTTACAAACACAAATCTTGACATACAGAAACACCTGTGACTAGTAGCGCAGCAACCAATCGCTTAGCCACTGCACCAAACGTGTCATATGCTAAATTTCTACATATTTGTAATCACTAATACTGTAAGTAGATAGGTCGGTAGATACTTACTTCATTACGTTTATCATACGTTTCTTTACGCCAACCCAGTCGCATCTTATTATTATTACGCTTATTTCCCATTGCGACAACACTATAAACCTAAGTATCTATTTCAATATTTTAATTTCAAGTCGTCCTGTTGCGTAATGTGCGTTCTGAGCGCAAGCGACACAGCTTTCCCGTTCGAAAGCCGAAGCGAGAGTGAGCGGCGGTGTCGGGCGGCAGGGAACAAGCTTTAAAACGACGATAGTTTAGGTAATTTCTTTTTACGGTGAAAATAATGATAATTAAAAAAAAGTAAAAAACATAAGCCCTGCTTTATAGTTAGTTCAGTTAGTATGCAAAGTTTCATGATCTAATTTGAAGTATTTTTTGAATACCAGCGGTTTATTTTTCGGTTTGGAGGTAACTTTGGATTTTTTTTCTATCGAGAAAATTTTATGGAATCGTGTTTTCGTCTAACATAGTACTTAAAATTAATCCTCAACTTCACCATATATTTATTTCAAAATCAATGCTGCAGTATTTTCAGCATAACGGAGGATCATGCTAAGCCATTTGAGGTAGTATAGGCCCTTAATAGTGAATCGTTATTCCCTACCAAAAAGCCCGCACGGGGTCAGCTGACACACGGGTATGCATAAGCTTGTCAACCCGCGACGGGTGCCATGACACTAACTGTTAAAGTAAACAGTTAAAAAATAAAAAAATTATGATATAAATAAAATTAACCATATTGAATAAAATTATCATATTCAATTCATTCATAACAATCCGCGATTTCATAGCTTACCGATTTATATTAAATTATTCGTGTATATGCCATCTAGCGCCTATCTTATGTACCACTTTGAAAGTCAAGCAATTTTTGTTTGATAAAATGACTTTACATAATAGAATGTAGGAGATGGCGCTACAAAGCAATCTCACCCGAAAGAAAATATTCTTTTGATTTACCACACGAAAATTAAGTCTAAAAATAAGGATTGCAACATTTGTTTAGTATAAAATGAAACTTTTATCTTATATTCTATGCGGGACTTGTGATTGAAAATGATATAAATCATTTACCGTGAAATATTTTTATTTTATATTTTATTTCATTTGTTTCACGGTTTCAAGGTTTCACTTCTACCGCATGTGAACTGCACACATGTTTTTTTTAATCACAAAATACCTTATTGTGGTTTATGTATAAGAAATAGGCCTATGGTATTGAGAACTTTTTTTTAGATGGAGTAAAAATCTATATTTTTGTAGAACATAGTGATTACGTATCACTAACCATTAGGCCAGTGCACGCGGATAAAGCAGTTCTTGTGCGCTTTTTCTTCCGACTTGCTCAACAAAAATTTTAAGCCTAGCTGAGAGGTGAAGCCTAGTGCTAGGTAGCGTATACTATTCCTCGTGAATCTGGCTATAATATACAAAAATAATTAATCAAATCGGATTGGTAGTTCCAGAGATTAGCGTGTTTAAACAAATAAAAGTCTCGTTGGCCTATCCTATAGATTTATATAATTGTCTCTTTTTTGTCGCTTTTTCGTTTCATTGGGTTTCAAATCACAACGATGCTAAAGAAGTTTGCACTTCAATAAGCAAAAGAAATTCGTGAAGTTTGTTATTTAAATTATATACTTTGTCATTGGGAGATTTTTCAACTTGTTTAATTATCTAAAATCTGAAAAATGGAAATCAGTAGAAGCAAGAACATGCGGACGGTTACAAAACGTTTTCTGTCGAAGCTTCAATAATTTTCAAACAATGCGTTGTGCTGTGGGAAGATGAGCGTTGTAGTGAAATGTAGCGAAAAGTGAAAAATCGTTGACAAGTCTTGGAGGTTCAATAGTTTGGTTAAAATTAAAAATAAAATTAAACCGATTTCGAACCTACCTTGGACGGACAAAGTCATATACACAAATGGGGATTGAAGGACGTTCTTGTAGATGATCCCGGAGCTATACCAATTAATCCCAGCTTCAGAAAACTGGTTGCGGAATAACATTGATATTTATTCTTTAAATACGAGCAGGATTGCCATATCAATGGAATGCCATGTGGTGCCGGGTATGGAGAATCCATCGCCCCATTTCGGCCCGTAGGTGTCGTGAGAGGTAATTTTTGGATATGCCAGAAATGTTCTTGATGTTCTTGGTGTACGATACCCAGAACAGCGACGGGCAGCAGCATCAAAGGAGCGAAACGTCTAGTATTACGATCTTGAATCCCCCTACCAAGATTTGTTGTTGGCTCGAAATTTCAGAAAAGAAAGCGATTAAACCAGAAAGTGCTATGTCTTCATTTGCGGCACTCGTTTCATAAACACGGCACCGCTCATGGTTTAGCGCAACTAAATTTCGAAAATTGAAGTCTTAATTTTTAACAGCGTTGTTAAAGAAGAAATATAATATAATAAACGGATTTTTTTAAATCAATGTCAAATTTTTAATAGGTATTTGAATTATTTGAATTTGGAATTCCAAGTCGAATTGTAAGATGTCGAACTTTTAATGAACCAGTCTTATACTGGTTCATTAAAAGTTGCCTATAAAATGGAAATTTTATAGGCAATGACTTAGATTAGTTAAAACAAAGGCATTGTAATGATTGTAAATACTTAAATCAAGTATATAAAGAGCAGATACTTTAATTAAAAATGTAGCTGTGGCGTTATAAATACGACGACCAATATTTCTTTATAAAGTCTGTCCCTCGTTCCGCTACCATCATAATAGCGCCTTGCGGGTTACCGGTGGGTTGAGTTGGCATCGCAGAAGCGTCGATAACACGCAGACCTGTAAAATAGGAATGGAGTGGGATTCTGTAAGTTCGTTCTGCGTAGATCGCATCAATAAAACAAAAACAGAAAGGAAACTATGAAATCGGGACGTCAAACACTTCAGCCCCTCCCCCCTCCCCCACCGAAACGTCGGGAATTAAAAAGTTAAAATTAAACGCAATAAAATCTGTAGTTTTATTTAAAGCATTGCTGGATTTTTCTAAAATAAAGACTTTTCATAAAGTCCACCTGATGGTGAATAGATGCTGCAGTCCATCGATGTGCTCTCGTAGATGACCTACATCTATCAAAATGCAGATGTGTTGTCACCTCCGAGGACTAAGATTGAATGACGAACTCGAAAGCCACACAAAGAAGTTTAATTGTAACAAAAATCCAACTTTAAATTTATTTGCCGCTTCTTCTCACAAGGTCTCCCGTAGTAAAGACCATACATTAATATTTGCAGAACCTTGTAATGCGATCGTGTAGCTTCCTCGAATTTCAAAAAGTGGAAAAAGAAACACTTTTATTTGATTGGACTGTTTAATTGCTATTAAACAGTCCAATCAATCGAGCAGATCGGAAGAAATAAACTTATTAACACGTAAAACTCATAAGTGTCTAAAAGTGGCCGATGTAATCATTAAAATAGTCAGAATGAAATAGAGTTGGACCGAACCGGGCATATAATGGTATCGAATAAAGGGAACTTGTGAGATGTAGGAAGCAGCAGAGGCAAACCTATAAAGTGTTGTGCTATGATTTGCCGGAGGGATGAAGGAAGCTTAAATCGTGCGCAATTGCACGAAATTGATGAGGCTTATGTCAAAGGACAACCTGACTATCATAGTTTTTTTTATAGGATAAAGGTGACAAACGAGCACACAGTCCAGCTGATGGTGAGTGGTTGCTGTAGCCCATAGACATCTACATCTATCCTCGATTACGAATCAAAATGCAGATGCATTGTCACCCATGAGGACTAAGATGGAATGCCTCATTTCCAGTTAAAAGGGTCTTCGGATCTCTACTCACCATACGAAACACAACCAGCGTTAAGCTGCTATTTTACGCTGGTATTCTGTGAGAGCGTAGTCCTACCCCGGTCGAGCTGACCCATTCGTGCAACAACTATGCTACTAATATAGCTGCAGCATGGCACTACCACGTAAAAGTTTCCGATGTCATATAATTTTATGTAGTAAAAATCGTAAATAAGTAATTATTAGATAAATATTAGTATCAACATGATACTTAAATACAAGTTACAGCATATGTGTGCTAGATGCAATGGACTTTTACGGGCTCCTAAAGAAAGAAAGAAGAAAGATATGTGCGTAAGTGCGTGCCAAGAAGTCAAGCATGATTTTGGCGTCATTTAAAATGTACGCTGCGCTCCGTCAATGTTTTTTTGTTGATCTGAGTATTAGGGTGACAAATGACCTTACAGTCTATCTGATGATAAGAGGCTACTGACGTACTGTCATCAATGAACACTATCTACTAAAGCCTATATATTTACTTAAGCCCTATTGTTAATATTCGTTAAAAGGAATTATGAATTCTATACTCACATCACTTTCGATTATCCTCTGCACGTATTTGGCGCCATCTTTCAACATCACCATATCATCGGGATGGGAGAAGTACTCCGGATAGAATAGTGGAGGCACCAAAGGATCGCTAGAGTTTAGCGTTATGTAACCAACGCTGCGAGGTAGTAACGCAACAGCGTTCATTCTGAAAAGGAGTGGCATAGTAGATACTAAAATATGTAAGTATGTTTGTCCTTGACAGGGACGGTAGTAAGTATTTAGTTGCAGAGCTGCAATCAAGGGTTTGATTTGCTTCGCTTTTGCTTTCGGTGCTAATTTTACTTCTTGGTGGCTAAGAAATGTCATGAGGTAAACGAGGATGCCAAAAAATAAGTATGTAATAAAGAAACAACGCAACGGACAAGGCTCCGTGGCGTTGCAGAGGGGAATCAATGCGAATTGACAATACTTACCTGTAATATACGCAAATATCCTCCTGTAGCTGCAATATTGTCAAGGCGTGTATATATACTACTACATCACTACTTCTTTAAATTAATCGGCTTAAGAAAGGAGGAAGAATTCTTTCTTTCTTCCTTCTTTCCTTCTTAAGTTAATTATTATTTACTCCAGACCGAATTTCGACCACAGTGGCCATTTTCAACGGAGACTAGCTATCTGCGCAGAACAAAATTAAAGTGCATGCGTGTGTGCGTAAACACAGGTACACGCTCGTGGAGGCGTATCGTGGAGGCAGTTTACATATATAAATTTCACAAGGACAACCATCCAGACCCGGAACAATTATTTGTAGGCCATAGAAATACTTGCTCCAAGCACATGAGTAAAGAATACGGTTTCTTTACTCATGTGCTCCAAGAGAGATTGGAATCTGTGGCCCTCAACGCCCAACTCATTGCTAAGCCACTGCGCCACGGATCCGTTCAAATATAGTCGGATTTTAAGTTCATCAAACATTTTAATTTTATTCATGTATATTATGACTGTCAATTTGAAATAATTTATTAAATATATATATATATTTCCCTTACTCATAGTCTGATGGGACGGTAATCCCACACGACCGGAAAGAGATCAGACCAACGGTTTTACGTGATTTCCGAGGCACGGTGGTGAAACACCGCCAACTTCAAGTCTCCGGGCTGCTACTGAGAGTTTCTTGACAGAAAACCGAATAACAAATTTTGACCGTCCAGGTCAAACCACGTGATCAGCAGTCACTCTTAGACCACTAGACCAACGAGGAAGTCTTTAAGTAGATATTCGTCTTGAATATTTTCAAGAAACTTTCCGTTTACCGTTTCCATCTGTTTCCATCACTTTTGTTATTAAATAAGTACCTATACATTTTAACAATCGATTTTATTACTTAATTATATAGTTTACTTACATACCTAGTAAATTTTTTGGATTGAGAATAGTTCAGCCTGTAACATTAACAATTCTACGTGGTGGTGCCTGCACTGGACTCCCAGAAAGGGAAGATGTCCTTCCACCTAATGAGGCCAATACTAGAAGTAACTGTAAACGTAAAACGTAACATGTAAATTGGTAATAGGGTAATGAACTTGAACTTACGAAATGTTCATTCCTTTGTGAGACCAGTTTCCGACCGGTTCCCCTAACCTGCCAGTTTGTGAGCATTCTGCGTAGAAACCGTTGAAGAAGAATTGCAGATCAGGTTGATTGAGGCTTTTGTCTGCGAGACTTGAGTGTAATAGTCCTGATAACTGGAAAATAAAAAGTTTGAGAACCCTTCGTACCACATATTACAAAATGATGAAGAATTCTAAATACGCAATGTACAAAATATATAAAGATTTATTAATTCATTCCTTATAGCTTATTAATGTCCACATAGGCCTTTCCATACATTACCTAATAAAGAGGATATTTTCCTTAGATGCCACTTTTGGCGGGGGGTTGGCAACTGCAGATTTTATTCGCTATTTGTTATTAGGAAGACGCTGCTGCTCATCTTCTGGTTTGGTTTTCCTTCTATCGCCTCTTACGGCACTTACGGGACCATATGAGGTAGTGGATATTTTTACACGGTCAATAAATATCAATAAATAACTTATACAGTTACCACCCTATTCCACTAGTTGGTAGTATTCCTTCTCGGCATAGGAGTTGGTATATAGGTATTACCTTCTTACCTATTTCTACCATCAAATACAGTGCCTGCACTGTTGTGCTTCGCTTAGAAGGGTGTATAGTAGGGGTGGCCAGTATATTTACAGGCTGTGAGGCATTCCATCTTAATCCTCAGGGGTAAGAACGTATCGATAGCCTTCTTTGTTTGAAATTGGTTGCAGGTATCCTTGGCTGAAGACCTTCAGTAGCCACTTACCAGGTGGATTGTAAGTTCGTTTGTCACTTTAGGTTTTAAACAAATATAAAGATTGAATTCTATGAAAATTTACAAAAGTTAAAATAACAATAAAATTATGTAGGTACAGCCTATATATGGCCGAGGTCTCCTTTCAGTTCTGGGAAGGCTATGGAGCACATGGACCGCCGCGCTGCTTAGTACATGTTAGCGTACTTCACATGTGATCTAAATCTTTTTTTAAATGTTTTTCTTCACCACCGTGGTAAATCATCACCAGCATTAAAAATTGCAATTAACAATTTCATTGGTGCCGGTGGGGATTGAACCCGTGTGGTATATTTATATTTATTGTTGCTTTAGTCATTGTATTGTATTATTTACCTGTTGTCCCTAAACTAGGATTTTCTTAGCGTATCAAACTTAAAATCTGAAATTAAATAGAACTGAAAAAATTATAATCATACATTATAGTGGAGTGAGTATGGCAATCATTTTTATTGCTTTACCTGGGTGATCCCAGTTGAGCTCATTGGCCCGTTGCTTTTTAGCAAATACTCTGTCAGTACGCTCCAATCCAGAACTTCTCTGTTCTCTATCTTTGTCAGCGTAAAGTAAAGTAAGATTCCGATATGGTTACGCAGGTTATGTCCTACTGGAATAGATGATGGCCATTAGCGGGGTAGCATTTCAATAGATGTCTCGTGAACGTATCAAACACTAACGGCCTTTCTTATAAAAATCGACATAATTTAAGATTTATTTATACTTGCTCTCTCTTTTCACTAAATTACAATAAAATTGCGTTCTGATAACTAACCATATTAAGTAAGGCCGTAGTATAAAAGTTTTCAAAGTTTATGTAGTAAACTAGCTGTTACCATGCCACCACCCATGGTCACTGGAAATGAACTATCCATTGCTTTTTGAATTGAAAGAAAACTGAGTTTTATAGATTTGTCAGAGATGCAGCCATTAAAAGGAAACTGAGCAAAATTGATTCGCCAGCCTATTTAAATGTTTTGAAACGCAGCGTATAGGAAAGCATGAAAATAGCCTGTTTATTCCAAATGGAAATGGGATATTTTTAATTAAAGGAAACTGAGCATAATTATCCGTCAGGGATGCAGACTTTTGAAAAGAAACTGAGCTAAATTGATTCGTCAGAGATGCAGTTTTCTGAATTGAAAGGAAACTGAGCCAAATAAAAGATTCGTCAGAGATGCAGCCTTTTGAGTTGAAAGGAAACTGAGCTTAATAGGTCCGTCAGAGGTGCAGCATTTGGAATTGAAAAGAAACTGAGCTAAATAGGAAATTTTGAATTGAAAGGGAAGATCTGTGGGAATTCTGATTAATTGATTGTAAGACTTTTGGAAAAAAACTAACTGAACACTATTTTAAGACGCTACTGTACACAATGTTATATGTTTTTCCATTCGGGGAAAGAATGTGGAGATTCTGGGCATTTGACACAAGCGAACATGCTACATACAGCTGACCATGAGAGAAACACGGTTTTTCTAAGTTGACCCCCGCTACCTGTAACGTTTGCCCTTGCGCTTTAATAATTGTCATTGCAAAACTGAGCTTAATAGGGAACTGCAACCTTTTGAATTGAAAAGGAAGATCTGTGGGAATTATAGGGATCCGTGGTATAATAACATTTTCACCTTTTCCTACGCCTGTCAAAATTGTAGCACCGATTATGTTCCGTCCAAGATGTGTCACACGCAGCCTTGTCCCGTTATATGTAACCTTGTCGGTTATGACCGAGAAACATCTAAATTTCGCATTAGCATGACTGAGATGCCTAATTTTAATTGAAGCTTATGTGAGGGCACACCTGACAACTCTAGAGAATTTAGAAACTCTACGGGATATGAAGTGCTCTGTTGTGTGTCCATAACTGTGTCTACTGACAAATACTCTGTTATTTCTCCTGCTACTTCGCTTAATATATCTGAATTTATTTTGTTAACGCTCTCATTTTTTGGTGCAAGAATCGCCCTTTCACATAACCATTTGTCTTCATGCATGTTGTTCGTTAAATCTGAATAAACGCTCGCAATTAATTCGGAATGACTCTGTACTAAATTACAAAAATCTCTCGTCAATTTAACGCAGCCCTCAGCACCCGTTTCCAACCGCCCATCGCCAATTTTTAATAGTGTGTCAGCATAGTTTCCAGCATTGATATCATTATACAAATGCACTCTCATATTCGTAGTTAAACTGAATTTTCTCACCTTGTTCCATAAAATAGACGACTTGAGGCATGCTTTAATTTCATCTGCAGGTGTGCCCTTTTGAATGACAGGTAAAGTTTGGCGAAAGTCACCAGCCAGTAAAACCACCATTCCTCCCATTACATCGGTACAGCTTTTTTATGCGACATTGTACTTTCGTCCCACACTAAAAGTTTGCATTGTCGTAGCATTATACCTCGTGCACTATTTTTGCTAAAGTTGCAGATCGGCGATTCTTCCTGGGCTAGATTTAGAGGGAGTTTTAAAACAGAATGTGCAGTGCGGCCCCCGCTTAGCAGCGTGGCGGCTATACCGGAGGAAGCTACGGCCACAGCAATTTTTTTATCTTTCCGTACTTGCGCTAATAATAAATTTAACAAAATGTCTTCCCAGTTCCTCCAGGGTATCTAAAAGAAAAGTGCACCATTTCCAGATTCAATTTGTCCTAATACTTTGTCAAAAACTCGTTTTGGAGTTTTAAATGTTTTGACTAAAATGTTACGTTCATGCAAGAATCTTTGAATTTTGAACACTGTGTCTCTCTCAACTCCCTGGATAAATTGGCAGCGACGGTCTACCTCAATTTCTTCGTCACCCATAAAATATACTTGTAAAAATTTATGCTGTTCGTTTTCAGCTGGAAAAAGTGAACCTATTCTATGATAAATTTGCCCTTGCACCGTAAATGTAGGCAAAAATCCCGGCATTATTATTTCCCGGTCAACTCCGAAGGACGTCATTTGAAAGCGTGAGTTATATTTCCGGATCCTGTTTAAAAAGCGCCGTGACTCATTAGCATCATATAAAAAGAGAGTTTTCAAAGGTTCTTCTGGTTCCCCAAGTAACGGAAGAGACACTTTGCCATTGGAACAGCACATGCCTGCGGTCTCATCTTTCCATTTTAAAGCGCTGCAAAATCGACGCGCTTTGTCCATCAGTCCGATAACAACTAACCTGTGATTTTTATAATCAATCAACGGATCATAATTGAATGCTGCTTCATTAAAAACCGACCAATTGTTTCTTTGAAAATTTTGTCGACGTTCAGCTTGGAGCTGTGCATTTGCATCTCTTCGCGCCTGTGTCTGTTCTGGTGTTTCAGATGCCCTTATAGTAGATTGACGTTCAGCTTGCTCAATGAGTCTGTGTTGAGTTTCATCAGGTGTTTCCGCGGCTCTTAAGGCGGCCTGACGTTCCGCTTGTTCGAATAGCCTTTGCTGACTTTGAGCAGGTGTTTCAGTAGCTCTTAAAGTAGATTGATGCTCTGCCTGTTCAAGACGCCTTTGCTGACTTTGATCAGGTGTTTCAGTAGCTCTTAAAGTAGCTTGACACTCTGCCTGTTCAAGACGCCTTTGCTGACTTTGAGCAGGTGTTTTAGTAGCTCTTAAAGCAGCTTGACGCTCTGCCTGTTCAAGACGCCTGCTGACTTTGAGAAGGTGTTTCAGAAGCTCTTAAAGTAGCTTGACGCCTGCCTGTTCAAGACGCCTTCCTGACTTTGAGAAGGTGTTTCGAAGCTCTTAAAGCAGCCTGACGCTCTGTCTGTTTAAGACGCCTTTGCTGACATTGAGAAGGTGTCTCAGATGCTCTAAAGCAGCCTGACGCTCTGCTTGTTCTTGCCTTCTCAGTTCAGCATCTTCTAAAGATTCTAGCGATCGAGCTAATCTTTCGCTTGTCTTTGAGAAGATACTCTTGAAAGGCTGGACTTACGTTTGCGAGGCATTATGAAGTAAGAAAAACCTATTTATAAAAAACGTTAAAATACCTAAAGAAATTAAATTTCCTTTTAAATACTTTTTAAAGCAAATCCAAAATATCTAAAAGGAATAAATATTCCTTTTAAATATTTTTTAAAATCAAAACAACAAAACCAATTCAAGACACAACACGAATCCGAAAACGATAACCAAAAAAATCGAATCAACTTAAACCAAATCACAAAACAAATCGCAGAAAACCGAAATCGAAAGCAGTAGTCAATATAAATATAACCAACGAAAAAAGAAGTAAGTGTATAGGTACCGTATACACTATCTATACTATTAATATTCTTTGAAATATTGTTAAACAACCTAAAACAACGAAAATCAATTCACGGTTCTAAATAAACAAAATCCAAAATCAAAGCCAGAGTCTAAATATGTATAAAGGAATACCAACCAAATCAACAAAACCGATCCAAGAAAATACACAAATCCGAAAATGAAAGCCAATATAAATCCATTCAACCTTAACCAAATCACTAAGCAAATAACAAACAACCGAAATCGAAAGCAGGTAGTCGAATAAGCTACGAAATAGAAACAATTTAAGCGTATAGGTACCGTATGCACTATAAGTTGACGCGCGGCTCAACGGCGGGAGTTAAGTACATGTCAGGAAACATTTCGTTACCGCGTTTTAAAAACCTAGTAACGACATCTAGCGGAATCAATTTTAACTATGTATACGTTAGTTAATAAGAACTCTCAAAAAATATTTTTCTTATAATTGTGCACAATTTTTCTTATTGTAATACCGATTCATTCATAACCACATATAAGAACTGTATTCATTTCCGTTCAATAAATATTACTAAGGTTTATTAATAAGGCTTACTAAGAACTGTTTCTATCATTGTTAAGTAATAGTTAAGGGTGAAAGCGTGACAGGTGGTGATAGTATTTCTGATCCATACTTATAATCACGCCTATAACCCTTGCGGGGTAGGCAGAGCATCAACGGATTACTTAATATCGTCTGCGAGGTTATCGCCTATTCTGTGAATTACGATGCACCAAATTTTTTATCGCTCTCTTCCCGGTCCTGCGTGGAAAAATACAGATCCATACATTTTTTATCTTAATTTTGGTAAAAAGACATAATAATCCAGATATTCTGACCTTCTGTGTTCGTCCATCGTACCTTCGTCCGTTTTGTAGAATCACGGTGGCGTCACCTAGCTGAATTTAATTTTGCAACATATTCGATTTTCCCACGGGAATGATATGTTTTTCCGCTGAAAAAAGTAGCCTATGTCACTCTACAGCCACCGAACTATCCCCATACAAATAATCATGCCATGCCGACGCTCTGTTGCGACGTGAAAGAAGGACAAACTTGTGCAACATATTCGATTTTCCTACGGGAATGAGATGTTTTTCCGCGGAAAAAAGTAGCCTATGTCACTCTACAGCCACCGAACTATCCCCATACGAAAAATCATGCCATGCCGACGCTCTGTTGCGACGTGAAAGAAGGACAAACAAACAAACAAACACACTTTTGCATTTATAATATTAGTATGGATATGTTGTTGCTTATTTCTGTTCAGTTAAGAAAACATTTTTCATTTTAAAATTCGTTTGTTCTTATCTTCTTATTTCCAATATTAGATACGTATGCTATTAATTTTTTTCAATTATTTTACTAAGTAGTTAAAAGCCCCCCAATGTTTTTTCTTAAACACATGATAAATCAGTAATCAAGAAATACCAATTTATTTCCAATTTGAGTGATGTTGAAACTGGGACCTAATGCTCATGAGGCGATCGTCCAACCTCCTTTGAGCTATAACTAGAACTAATTGCTATTAGAACTTAAAGTCAGTAAAGTGACACCTTATTTGTGCCCCATTTATATATACAAAAATGTTCTCATTGCTAAGAGGTTGTACAGTAAGAGAAATTAAGAAGTAAGGAACAGTTCGCTGCGCTGTCCCAATGTGTTTTGGTGAACTTCACAAGGCTCCTTCGTATATACCTATTATTTATTATTTGGATGCAGGTTTACCTGCGATGTTTTGCTTCACATAAATAATCAGCACTTAAATTGTTATTAACAATTGCACGTAAGGCTTATTCCCTGAACTACCACGGCTTTATTACAAATTAATCTTTTTTTAAAAGGTACCGATTGTTTAAAATACTTACTTCCTTAGCGGCGATCACAGTTTGAACTTGACCTTTTTCATCGTAATATTGGACGGCATGCGCTACATTGTTCTCTATTAACACTTTAAAGACATGTGCGTGCAGTTTGACATGCAGATTTGGTCGCTCCCGCCTTGGCTTCAAGAACGCTCTCGCTGTAGTGTATCTTTGACCGTTTCTGAGAAAAATCGATCATCAGTTCTAACTTACTTCTCTTTTTCTTCATGCCACTATCTCAAATTATTTGAGGTTGGCCTTCGCTTCCTCTTCCATTCTCTTCTATTAGTCGTTATCTCTTCACTCACTCCTTTCATACGCATGTCATCCCCAACACAGTCCATCCATCTTTTATTTCCATCTAATTTTATCAATTCTAAATTACGTGTGACTTAAAATGAACATTACTGATATTGGTTTTGACATGAATTTGTAAAAAAATAAAAATTATTGTTTACTACTTCACCTGGGTGGGATTTATTAATGTGGTGTCATATATCATACATTTTTTAAAATAATCTTCAATGACTTTATTGTTTTTGGAATTATTTTCGAATTATTTTTATTATTTTATTAGCTTTTTCATTTCACAAAAGAAGCCGGAACAAACTTGTGTCTGAAGTCGAGTCTTTGTTAATCAAAGTCTTAGATTGGGGACGACTAAATCTAATTCAGTTCAACCCTCAGAAGACACAGGTTTGCGCGTTTACCACTAAAAATAACCCCTTTGTCGTATTTCCTCAATTTCAGGACACTTTTGCTGCCTCAGCCAGCATCGGAATTCTTGGCAACATCATATCGAATGACGTATAGTTCCGCGGTCACTTGGAAGGGAAGGCTGAATTGAGAGCAGGATAGTATTTCATGCGTTCTTATTATAGATCGGATATTCGAGAATTTATAGATACTTATGCTTGTTTATATTTTATTCCTAATGAAAATTTTGATTAATATCTAACTTCCATAGCTCAGGAAAAGACGCGCAATTTTGCTATTCTTAGAAAATTTGTCAATATTCAGGGATTGCTGCTCCTAATCCAAGTCTATAAGATGTGTTTATGAGTTGGATCAATTTAGATGTACATTTTTTCATTAATCGTTTATCATCATGGTGCCACCTCGTCCGTCTATTCAAAATTTGCATAATATTTTCTGTTGATTTCATCCACACATCTGTTTCAAGTATTTTGTGATCAAAATAGGTCCTAAGCGTGGACGTTTTCTATTTATCTTTACCATAGAATCTGATGCTTATATATTTATGAATATTTAAATAATTTCCTCTTTATTCACCTATTTCAAGAGTGAATGGAACGCCGTAGCGACTTACGAAATAAAGGTTACGGGTTCGAGGTCAGCTTGGCGCCAGCAATCGCAATTGTGTAATAAACGGATAAAGGCTCTTTTTATTGGCCTTTTAAAAAAATAAGTAAATTATACTTTATGTACTTTGTATGTATGTCGCTTATATTAGTAAAGGAAATTTCATAGTTTTGGCTAAATCAATGTGCGTGGTAATTATATTAATAAACACGTATGTTTAATTTACATACACAGCACAGGGTTGAAAAGTGACATCAACTGGTTTTCTAAGCAATAAATATATCCAAAACCAATGTTATTAGGTTTTGAGTTGATAGCCAAATAAATATACAAAGGAAAATTTATCTGTAAGGGTAATTTAAACACTGTTAATAAATTATGTACTTCAATGTCAAAATACCAGTAGATATCACAATAATTTTTAATTATTATGGGCTGGTTTTTCAATCATCAGATAAAAGTTATTTTAAGATAAAATACATAAACAAATAAAAAATTACAGTTGTATGAACAAAATAGTATAATTTATTTCACGGGTAATTTTACTCTGACGATTAAAAATCAGCCGTCAGAATACTTTCAAACAAGCACGTAAGTCATTAATATTTTATTTAATGAAATACCAGGGTGGTCTGAAAGTTTCAACCTCAACGTGAGATTGCAGCACTCGTCAATAAAAGCTAGTGAATGTAGTGTCGCATCTTTTGACAGTTACGCACCAAAATTTCAGCCATTTTGGACGTTTAGTTGTTATTTGACAGTTGTTTGAGTGGGTCGATGTGTGTTTTTGTGAAAATGGAAAAAATAGAGTATCGAGCTGTCATTAAATTTTGTTTTTGAAAGATGAGTTGGACTCTGTGTATAGGGACTCTGCACCATAGACTTAGAATATACTGGCGTATAGACCACCTGACAGCCCGAAAACGCGTGACCAATTTTGATTTGTCATTGTGTGCGTTAGCTAGTGATGTATATTTTACTTAAAAGGGCTATCGAAAATGATTGTTAAGGAAGCGGCAAAAAGATTATAAAAAATTGTTTAGTGCATGAAGTTGAATAACTTCAAAAATTAACTGAATTTTACCATGATAGTTCTAAAATAATTAAAAAATATTCATATTACATGTTCCTGGGAATAAGCTGAACCTACCTGCCTTTTGTTGGATTTTAATTCAAATGTATAAAATCCCAGGTGACTTTACCGATAAACTTAAAAACTCCCCAATAATCAGATCGGATATTGTATTTTCGAGTTATGATCTTTGGAGAAAAATATTTACTGCCGTGGGCAGTTTCCCAGATTTTCTTTTTAACATATTGTTAATATAAATAGGTAGATACTTAACTAAGTATATACCTATTTATATTTTATATATTTTATAAAATGTTTTGATGGGGAAACAAAAACTGGGACACGGAGTACATAATGGCTGCTTTATTTTTCATATAAGTATTACTTGTGATAATTACAAACATTTAATAATTAAATAGATTATAAAATGTTTATTTTAACATTCGACTTAAGTATGAATGTAAACTTAATAATTTAAGGAAGGAAACTTGTAGGAATCAGTTAAATAAGATTGCTCTGTTTAAGCAAGAACGAAGTATAAAAGATTGAAATCAGCAGCGAAAGAAGTTGTGTCTAGAAAAAAAGAAGAACGAAAGGATGATTTCGATAGGAGGCTCACTGAAGATTTCCAGTCAAAGATCAAGTTTTTCTGGAAATCCATCAAAACAGCCAGAGGAAAAACTTCTACCTCGGAGCTGAGTACTGAGGAGTCAAGATGGGAGCATTATAAAAGGAGAAGAATGTGTGTTAAAGAGATGGAAAGAATATTTTGAAAGTTTGTTTGAAAGAGAGGAAGTGCAGGTACAGCATCCGGCACCTTCCATGGAAACTAATATAAATGTTGATGAAAGTGAGATAAGCATGGATGAAATAGTGAAAGCGTTGAAAAGTATGAGATTAGGTAAGGCTGCAGGGTATGACAGGATTACCGTCGAGATGCTGAGGGCTGGACAGGGCATAGTGGCTAGTCAGCTGTACCGCCTTTTCAATTTGTGCTGGCGAAATGGGCAAGTACCGGGAGACTGGTGCAAAGCCGTAATCGTGCCATTGTATAAGGGAAAAGGGTCACGGCAGGACTGCATAAATTACCGCGGTATAAGCCTTCTCAGCGTCGTCGGTAAATTGTATGCGAAAGTGTTGATTGAAAGGGTTGTGAATGAAACATACGAAAAAGTATGGGATGCACAAGCGGGATTTAGAAAGGGAATGGGATGTATCGATCAGGTCTTTTCCTTGCGGTGCATAGCTGAAAAGTGTTTGGCTTAAAACAAGACGGTCTATTGCGCATTCGTGGATCTAGAAAAGGCCTATGATAGAGTAATGAGGAATGAATTGTGGTCAGCACTGTCCGTGAACCGTGTGAGCAGTATCCTCATACGAGCACTGCAATCTCTTTATAGGGATTCTAGTGATTGTGTAAGGATAAACGGGGCATACACTGAATGGTTTAATATCGAAAAAGGTGTTAGACAGGGATGTGTAGCGTCACCGTGGCTGTTTAATCTGTTCATGGACTATTGCTTGACAGATTTAAAAGAGAATGAAAGTGGGTTGAGAATGAATGAGTTACTCGTCAAATGTTTTCTCTATGCTGATGACCAAGTACTAATTGCGTCTTCAGCCGAGGTGCAGGAGATGGTAACTGCTATGAGTGGAGCTTTGTTAGAAAGGGAATGAAGATGAATGTAAAGAAGACGAAAGTGATGGTGTTTGAAAGAGATGAGGCAGTGACAGACTGCAATATCGTGATTGGAGATGAACAAATTAAACAGGTGAAGAGTTTGTGTATCTGGGTTCAAAGTTTACAAGAGATGGAAAGTGTGGAGTGATATCGAAAGAAGAGTGAATGCAGAAACATGGTGAATGGAGCTTTGCACTCCTCATGAGCAGTCGGAAGTTGTCTAACAAGGCTCGTTTGGCTGTGCATGAGGGGTGTTGGTTCCGACACTCATGTACGGAAGTGAAAGTTGGGTATGGCAGAAGAAACTTGAAAGCAGAATAAATGCAGTTGAGATGAGAACGTTAAGAGTATGATAGGAGTTAAATTGAGTGACAGGATAAGAAATAGTAAGATAAGGAAACGTTGTGATTTGAAAGAAGATGGTGACAAAATTGAGAAAGGTATGCTGAAATGGTTTGGCCATGTCGAGAGAATGAATGAAGAACGATTGACGAAAAAAGTGTATAAGGCGAGTGTGAATGAAAGTGTTGGAAGGGTAGACCTAGGAGGACGTTTCTCGACCAAATCAGGGACGTCTTGAAAAAGGCCAGGTCAAGTACAAACCGAAGAGCATGTATGAAGGGAATAATGAAACTGGACGAAGCGAAACAAGTATGTAAGGATCGTAGCAAGTGGAAAGAAGTGGTCTCTGCCTACCCCTACGGGAAAGAGGCGTGATTATATGTATGTATGTATGTATGTTTATGAGGCTTCATGATGCTTCATGTTTATATTCTTTCATCTGTCCCTGAAAAGTATAAAGTAATAATAAATTTACTATCGTTTTAGCTGCATGAATTTTAAAAAAATAATGATCTTAACACAGTAAAGTACACTAAGTGTCTGAGGATACAGATGCACTCTCTATTCTCTCAATCTCGGTATGTTAAGAAAATGGTCACTCATTCATGGACTGACCGCGGCAAGTGCAACTTAATTTCGCAGATCTATTGATCTTCGCAGCTATTATAACCACGAGTTCCTCTTCTCTACGACTAACGCTGTAGGGGATGAACCACGCTATTTAATCCCTCGCGACAATGTCGTCGGCCATCAAGCATGAATCGGGCATTGACCGTTGTGAGTATCAAATACTATGGAATTTATACTATCGTCTCATGCGCGGTCGTCTAATAGCGCGAGGCATTACTAAATATATATACCTAACTACGCTAAAAGTTTTATCGTTGTGACTTGGTAATATAATCCGAAGTTCCGAAGCTCCGATCAACCCCTTGGAGAAAATAGCGTGATGCTATGAATATTGTACTAGTGTGACCGTGGGGCTGTGCGGTTGGTTAAGTAAGGTTATACATTTATTTTGGTTGATAAATAGATAGGTACTTAGTTGGGTTCATAATGTCTTAAAGAGGATAATCTCAAGATTTTTTTTGTCTTTAATGTACTACAGTTTTATAATGTATGAAAATATGTCTCTATATTTATCTAAAGTTTTGAAAGTTAAATTTTTGAAGTCTTATTATAACAATATTTTACTTACTGGTACAAATAATGTAGAAATGACTCCTTTTAATAAAATTGGTTTTATTCTACTTTTTCTTTTATACTTCTCAAGAAAATGTTTGCTGCAAATTGTTGAGTTCTTCTTTGCATTCCAACCAACCCGTCCAATGAACCTTAACCACTTTTCTAATTATAGAATCCGGAGGAATCTGTTTGAAAACGGCAAAATAAAATTACATTTTAGGATTTATTTTCTTGTTGTGTAGGCAAGTCTATCGATTTATTATAAACATTCAAGATAAATATCGACATTAATTTTGATATAATTGAGTCAATCCCTAGCGTACATGTAAAATATTTTTTATAAAAATATATTTACCAAATTCATGCAAATTATCAACAACGTGACTTTTTTCTTTGCAAAATATCAAAATTAACAAAATACTTGAAAACTTTCTATATTTTAAACAGTATATAACATAAATTTTAACCAAAAATAAACGCTTCATAACATTGACGACGTCTTGAGAATTTACCAGTAAAGTGTGCAATTATCAGGATTATTTCTATTATTCACATCCACAATCACTCACAGAACAAGTAAGCATTTTGGAAAAAAGTTACTTACTAAAAATAACCACTATTATACTTTAAAAAATTACAAAATAAAGAGCTATTTCTTGCGTGCCGAATTGTGCCGACCTGTCATTCAAAATCGGTTACAGAGTCATGAGATTTGATATCCTTTTCTATCTTGCATTTTTGCCATAAGGAATTTTCTTCTCCCTTGCACACTATGCTGGTCTATACGCTAGTATATTCTAAGTCTATGCTCTGCACCATCATTTACCACAGTGAATTTGTGGCCGTAAGAGCTTGGGAGACGATGAACGTTCGGGACGTCCGAAACCTGCAACTACTGACGATAATATCGCTAAAGTTCACCAAATGGTGCTAGACGACCGCCGAATTAAAGTTAAAAAGATAGCAGAGGCTATGAAAATGTCCAAAAAACCTGTTAGTCACATATTTAATCAACATTAAGGCATGAGAAAGCTTTCAGCGAGTTGGGTGCCGCGTTTGCTCACGTTTGACCAAAAACGTGTTCGAATGAACATTTCCAACGGTTTGTTGGCGCAGTTTTGGCGCAATAAATCCGAGTTTCAGCGCCGATTAATTACTGTAGATGAAACTTGGATACACCATTGTACGCCCGAAACAAAAATACAGTCAGTCGAAACAGTGGACTGCAAAGGGGGAACCGGCTCCAAAAAAAATCAAAAACTGTTTTTTTGGCTGGGAAAGTGATGGCGACTGTTTTTTGGAATAGTCATGGAGTTATCTTAATCGATTATCTTCAAAAAGGAAAAATCATTACAGGAGCATACTACGCATCATTACTTGACAAACTGAAGGCAGAAATTGCGGAAAAACGGCCACATTTGCAGAAAAAGAAAATCCTATTTCACCATGACAACGCGCCGTGTCACACATCTCAGCGGTTGCCATGGCGAAAATCCACGCATTACGGTTTGAACTGCTTGACCATCCACCTCACTCACCAGATCTAGCGCCAAGCGACTTCTTTTTGTTCCCTCATATAAAAATTGCGCTCGGAGGACAGAGATTTTTGTCAAATGAGGAGGCAATCACCTTCGTCAATAATTATTTTGCAGAGAAAAACGCCGAGTACTATTTGGACGGGTTAGAAAGATGGAAGCATCGCTGGCAGATGTGTGTAGAGTTACAAGGAGACTATGTAGAAAAATAAAAATAATTTCAAGAAAAACTGTCTTGCATCTTTGTTAGGTCGGAAACTTTTCAGACCACCTACGTATATTATGTAGAGGTTGTTTTGTGTGGAGGATAAATAGGGCCTTTGATTAATATACAGTATGTACTAAAACCAGATGTGGCCCAGTATAAAACTTTGTCAGCTGCGAAATAATCAGTTGGTAATATTTTTCTGTTCCATTTAACTATAATACATACTCGAAACATCTGCCCAATAGTAAATCCCGGGAGTTGCAGGATCAATCATCATCCACGATAGGTAGGCCGGCTTCTTCGATTGCGCGTAGCAAGTCGTACAGGAACGGGGTTGATGTCTAAACTGTTAAAGAAGTCATAAGAAGTAAATCATTGATTTATTCTGACCTATTCTGAGCCTTAAACTAGGTTATATTATTATCAATCTAGAATAAAAGTGGCGAACCTTTTATATTTAGTCAATTTATAAAAAACCTTTGATTTTGCGTTTAATGCCCGCTAGTAGTTAGTTTCTATCAGTTCTGGCTCACTGAGTCAGAAACTCAGCCCTCATCGGCTGACGGTGGGTCGACGGATCCAAAATAAAAGGTTTTGGCATGCTCTGATCACGAATCTGCGGTCCGTTATTGTGTAGGATGCGCGGTTCCGAGATGCGCAGATCAATTAACTAATATCTAATTGATATCCGGTGGGCCTGCACCCTCATTAGCGTTCCATTGTTCACCCTTTCCTCTTATCTATTGTTCCTTGAACACCGTCATTGCCGCTCTTATCTATTACTCGTTGTAGATCCTGCTTATTAGTGCATTTGTATTATACTTTTTATTCATTACTACACTATTCTGAATCATCAATAAAACATATTCCTTAACTTTCGTTACAATTTTATTTCCAAAATGTTATTGCTTATTATCTATAAAATAGAGCAAAACATCTCATCTACTAAAATATCGTTGTACAGTGTGTTCCTGTAAATATGCTCGTAAACTGCATTGAACATCCCTGAAACTTATATAGCAAATACATTAAGCAATATTCACCACAAACTGAAGTCCGCTCATTCTGAATCCTATCAACATTCCAGTCCCATCCCTTTTTAAAAACTCTAGATGATATCGTACAGGTGATCGTCCATATGAATCAAAATATTGACCGATGCCATTCGTATCGATGTATAAAGCTATCCAATGTGAGCCTAGTTTATCATCTATATCCAAATTGCATATTATACACGTTGGTACGTGGGTATACATGGGCAGTCTATTAGCAGTATAAACATTATTTTCTAGACTGGGATGAATATTTTTCAGATGTTGTTGTACATCTAGTGTATCCATGATATTACTGCTATTAGTAGATTATTACAGTACCAATCTATTCAATGGTTAACATAGGAATGATCAATTATAGTGATTTGTAAATATTAAATCGCATTCTTTTGTGATGATTTCATCATTTTTGTCATCGGTGTAGCGCAAGTCCCAACACGAACGAATACGAGATAAGCTTGTTGACTCATAAAGTTACTGCGGAATGCTTTAGATTAGAATTATAGTGATTTGTAAATATTAAATCGCATTCTTTTGTTATGATTTGTGGGAATCATCGGTGTAGCAATAAGCTTATCTCGCATTCTTTCGGGTGGAAAAAATGCAAGATAAGCTTGTTGACTCATAAAGTTACTATCAGTTTCACTGCGGAAATGCTTTAGATTAGATGTAACTTACTGGTGCTATATAAGACCGAGCAGCTGCAGTCATGGAGTTAGTGTATGGTCGTTTGACCGCAGTGGATCTACCAATACTACGTTTGTGTTACTTAAACGCATCAATGTTCATGGACGTAAGTGTTTATTCTATTGACAAACTTACTTTTCTTTCTGTTGTTTTCTTACGCGCGCGCGTGCGTGTGTGTGTGTGTGTGTGTGTGTGTGTGTGTGTGTGTGTGTGTGTGTGTGTGTGTGTGTGTGTGTGTGTGTGTGTGTGTGTGTGTGTGTGTGTGATTAAATGTGAACAAATTGGTATTAACATGATAACTGTGTTGTTGCAGTAATCATTCAGCTTCGATGAAAATATGAAAATACCTATAAACAGTATTACTACTCGCCACTCTCCCCTCAAGAAGAGAGTGATGACATCGTCATTAATAATATCGTTAAGAAAATGTCATGAATAGCAATACAATAATTGTAGATCTTCAAGGATTCAAAAATAGCAAAAATGAATTTATAGTAAAAGAATTTGCTATAGCCACTCTACAGTACATCAAAATATTCTTAATTAAACCTCCTTACCCGTTCACTTTACTATCTCTTGAAGAGAAAAAACAAATTTGCTGGATTGGGTGTGAAAAAATAAAATGGGTACAAGATCTTTGTGATGAAAATAATACTATCATAGATATAATTTATATCTATGATAGTATTATTTGCTTAGGAGCTCCCAATTTAAATACTCTTTGTGAACTTTATTGTAAAGATACTATACTGTAAAACTGTTTTACTCATAAGAAAATCTGTGCGTTAAAAAATGTTTTATGTATTAAGAAATGGTGTTTTAAAAACAAAGTGATCTAAAGTTGTAAGGTAGGTCCATTATTTTTAACAAAGTGTCGTAAAGATAGACATATCAATTTTTTTTTTCCAAGTATACGAAAAATCATTATTGTTACATAAATTTATCGCGGTTAGTTAGTAAACAAATTTCAAAAGACGGTCACGTCATGTACATTTGAGAAGCATGTCTACTTCATTTTCCATCTCGGGAATGGTTAAATCATCATGAACAATACGATTGTGCCCACATTTGTACACAATTACCAAACAATGAAACTTTAAAAAAGAATTGGTTTGGTCAACCTAATTCAAATGATAAAATTAAATTTGATAGTTATGAAAAAAGTTAAAGATACCATTTGTAGTTTATGCTGATTTTAAAGCATTTTTAAAACCAATAGAATCATGTTCTAACGATCCAACTAAACCTTTCACACATAATATTCAGAAACATGAAGTGCATAGCTTTGGTTATTATATAAAATGTTCACAAGATGATAAATAATCAAAATATGTAACATATTGCGGCCCCAACTGTGCACAAGTGTTTATGGAAAGTTTATCTAACAATTTAAAAGAAATAAATAGACTTCAAAAATATCCACTTCCGCTAACAAATGAAGACAAAAACCAAATTTTAAATGCAACTATTTGTCATATTTGTGAAACAGAATTAGCAGAACTTTTTTATGATTTTGATTGGTACACTGGTAGTTTTATAGGTGTTGCTCATGAATCATGTAACTCGAAGTTTAGAACATCACGTCATATACCAATAGTTTTACAGAACCTTAGCCACTATGATGCTCATTTTATTGTTTATGTATTAAACTTTTGTGATGGTGAAGTCGAAGTTATCCCTCAAAATAAAGGAAAATATATATCCTTTACCAAAAAATTTAAAATGAATAACCATGAAGTTATATTGAGATTCGTAGATTCATTTAAGTTTTTATCACGTAAATTAGAAGAATTAGCCAACAATCTCAGTAATGATCAATTTCAAGAATTACGTAGAAATTACCATAATGATGAAGATTTCATTCGTTTAAAACGGAAAGGGGTTTACTCATTTGAATTTATCACTAATTATGATAGTTTAAGCCTAACGTCGCTCCCAGAACAAAAAAAAAATTTATAGTTCGCTCACAGATTCCCATATTTCAAATGATGATTACAATCATGCTTAAGATGTTTGGGAACACTTTGGATGTTGTAATATGCTAGATCATTCAAATTTGTATTTAAAAACAGACGTTTTACTTTTATTCGATGTATTTGAAAACTTTAGAAAGCTATGTATTAATACTTATGATTTAGATCCTGCCCATTATTTATTATACACAGCTCCCGGTTTAAGTTGTGATGCAATGCTAAAATATACAAAAATAGAATTAGAACTTTTAACAGATTATGAGAAAATTGCATTTATTAGATCAGTTATCAGGGGTGGTATATCTCAATCGTTATGCTAGAGCTAATAACAAATACATGGGGGATTATGATGCAGGGAAACCAAATTCATATATCACATATTTTGATGCCAACAATTTATATGGTTGGGCTATGTCTCAATATCTTCCTACTGGTGGATTTGAATGGGTAAATCCGAATACAGATTTTAATGTGTCTGAGACATCGGACTTCGGTTTTATTTTAGAAGTTGATTTGGAATATCCAGATGAACTTCATGATTTACATTCGGACTTTCCTTTATGCCCAGAAAACATTTGTGTAGGTAATACTAATGAGAATAAACTAGTCCCAAATTTAAATAATAAAGATAAATATGTAATTCATTACAGAAATTTAAAGCAGTGCATAGAAATGGGGGTTAAATTAACTAAAATTCATAGAGTTTTAAAATTTAAACAGTCTCCCTGGTTGAAAATGTACATAGATCTAAATACAAAATTAAGAACGTTAGCAAAATCAGATTTTGAAAAAGATTTTTATAAATTAATGAATAATTCAGTCTTCGGTAAGACTATGAAGAATATTGAAAAAAGGGTTAACGTAAAATTTGTTACACACTGGGAGAATCAGGGTAAAGCTTTAGGTGCTCAAGATCTAATCGCTAAACCACAATTTCATAGTCTTTCAATATTTTCGGAAGACCTAGTTGCGGTTCAGTTGCGAAAAACTAAGTTAATATATAACAAACCAATTTATTTAGGGTTTTGTATTTTAGATATTTCAAAAACATTAATATGATTAAAAAGTTTAGCAAAGTCAAATTATTGTATACAGATACGGATAGTTTAATATATCATATATTTACAGATGATTTTTACACTGATATAAAAACTGACCTTTCCTCATACTTTGATACCTCAGATTATGATACAAATAATATTTTTGAATTTAAGAAATTAGGTTTCTTCAACGATGAAAGTAATGGTAAAATCATGAAAGAATTTGTAGGTTTATGATCTAAAATGTACGCTTTTAACTTAGAGAATAAGACTATAGCCAAGGCAAAAGGGATAAATAAATGTATCACTAAAAAGATGACAATGAATAGTTATAAGTCTTCTCTATTTAATAAAAAAGTGCAATATTATAGTATGCCTAGATTTAAATCAATTAAGCACACAATTTTAACACAAAAACTGAATAAGATTGGTTTATCATATAATGACACAAAGAGGCATATTTTAGATAATAATATTGAAACATTAGCTTGGGGTCATTATAAATTGCGCTAAGTGTTGATAGTTTTTACTTTTATGTCTGTGTGTAAATAAAATTTGTATTGATTGTAAAATTATGATAATACTATAATGTGACGTAGAGTTTATTACATATTTAATTATTGTTTGATTGTAAATAATTTAAGATAGTTGTTGTTTCTATTTGTGTGTGTGTGTGTGTGTGTGTGTGTGTGTGTGTGTGTGTGTGTGTGTGTGTGTGTGTGTGTGTGTGTGTGTGTGTGTGTGTGTGTGTGAGTGTGTGTATGTGTGTGTGTGTATATATTTGAGGTTGAGGTGATTGTAAAATTTTGATGTACTAATTGTGTTAGAAATAGTATACAGATCATTCTGTTTTGTATGATTTTTGCAATATATATTAATTGTTTACACCAAAACTTTCATTTTTTATTTCATCCCTTAGAACTTTAGACGTGTGTAATGTTTCACTTTATCCATCCGTTTACTGCTATTGTGGCAGGACCACAAAATCAGTTAAAGAAATATGTAATTGTGATTTTAATCAGATCACATGGTGCTTTGATGAAATGTAACCTTCATATAATTTACAAATGTTAACTATCATCAAAGGTTCCAAATCCTAATATGTTTGATAGTGAAAACCCATCTTGTTATTATTGATGATCTAATGAGAGAATCTGATGGAAGAATTGTGGATATATTTACAAAGGTAGTCATCACAGGAATCTTAGTATATTTTATTTAACACAAAATTTATTTCATCAGGGCAAAGGTCAAAGAGACATTTCTTTAAACTCTAGTTATATAATATATTTTAAAACCCTCGAGATGAAACTCAAATAAGATATTTAGCGACAAGTGTCACCAGATAACCAAAATTCATTGAAGATGCCTACAGGGATGCAACTCTAGAGGCGCATGGATATTTAATGGTAGATTTAAAACAGAATACCAATGATTTTTGTCGTATCAAGACAAATGTCTTCCCATTTAATGGTTTCTGTACAGTCTACGTCCCCACAAAAGAGTTTAAATACACCAAGAATCAAACAATTGAAATCATTTCTAAATGATGCATCGTCAACTCACAACGCATAAAAATTTGTTAAACGCTTTGCGTACGCTTAAACCAAAATATCAAAGAGCATTACTTAAAACGTGTGATGAAGAAGAAATAAATTGTATTTGTGAATGTATTCATAACGTTTTACAAGGAAAGGTACCTCTTAAAGATCAAGATAAACAAAAATTTAATAAACACAAAAATATACTCCGTAAACTGGTGCGTAAGTGTAAACATAAACTAAGAAAAAATATAATTATACAAAAAGGAGGGGCTTTCTTACCAATAATATTAGGTGCAATATTGAGTGGATTAGTAAGTGGACTAGCCAGTTAACATGGAAAATGCAAAGAAAATGATACTTATCGAACCTGGATTGATTGAAAAATTAAAACAAGAAAATAAGGTTAATAGTAATTTGTCTCGATTAGATATTGAAATGCAAAATATTATGAATAGTAAGACGGAAGACCGAAAGAAGTGGATGTTATATTTACAAACACTACAAAGATACCTTCATTTTACCGAAGAGGATCGTCAACCACTCAGATTACCAATTTATTCTGATACATCTAATGAAGATTCAAATGAGTCTAAAATTGGTTTTAAAAATAAAGATAGAGATCTAAAAACTTCAGTTGATGCTGAATCTTTGTTGGAGGAGAATCGATCCATTAAAAGTAAAGAAAATGATGCAAATACACTTTACACACCAACTCAAATACTCAGTTTAATACCAAAAACTTATAATAAAAAAGGTCAATTATTATTAAACTTAGTTGGAACAAGTAAAAGTAAGATACATTGGGATAATGAAGGCACAGTCATAATTGATAATGAAAAAAATTCTGGAACTAATCTTGTTGATTTAATAAATGATTCACCAAGACCCTTAAAACGAAGTGATCGGATAGGGTGGGATAGATTTGCTAAAGCATTAAAAGAAAGTACCACTTACTTATATTACCACCATTTACTTATATTGGAAATCCAAAGAGATGTGAGTTTATTAACCAGCTTCAAGCAAAAGATCTGAACAAACCTGATGATGATGAATCTGAGTTTTCTACACCGAGCAGTGGAGATACAAAATCTATAACTAAAATAGAGTTTTCTACACCGAGCAGTAGAGATAAATGAGTTAGGTAACCTAGAAGATCACCAGCTGAGTGACCTCGACGGAAACCGTACTGGCGGTCACTACTCAGCTGGTGATGCTCAAGGTACCGCATGAGCTGGCAGTTAATAATAGTTTCCATTACTTTGGAGAACAAGAAGGTGATAGCGATAGGCCTGTAGTTGGACGAAATAAAAAACTGCGGTTCCTAAATCACCTTCCAAGCGTGACAACTGCAGCATATAACTTCCCTATATGGCTTGCTATGAATGATGTTACTAATACATGCTGAACATTTTTTTTGTGATTTTTCTTGTTCGATGTAATTTATTTATTTAAACTTTATTGAACCTTACACATTAAGTAAAGGAAAAAAAGGCGGACTTAATGCTAAAAACATTCTCTGCCAGTCAACCTTAAGGCAGTGATATAACTACGAAGGCGGTTACAAAGAAATATACATACACACATATATGCAATTTAATTTTTTTCATAGGATAGTGTGACAAACGAGCACACAGTCCACCTGATGGTAAGTGGATGGTGTGTGTTGCAAAACGGGGGCAAAATATCTTTCATACATATAATTTTCATTTCACATAACATATTAGGTCCTTACACATGAAATTAGTATTTTGTCGTACTGACCACTTTGAGCTGAAATATCTCCTCTTTGGTTAAGAATTCCAAATTCAAATTTATAAATTCATTTAGCTGGTACATATGAGTTTGGAAAACAGTAATTCATTTGTTTTTCCTCATTATTTGAACATTCTGATGTTTCTACAGTGAAGATTCTGGAACTATCTGAGGCCCTATATAATGCCGATATAG
>JAGSMP010001517.1:0-49187 GCA_029286625.1 Parnassius orleans
TTCTACAGTAGAAGATTCTGGAACTATCTGAGGCCCTATATAATGCCGATATAGACCGCGAACCGGAGCAGTGTTGAATTGGCGATACAAGCGAATACTTCGAAGCGATACAACTGCGAACTGCGAACGAAAGTGATCAGTAGTACAATTGTGTTTTATTATTAGTGTAGTTGTAATTAGTGTTATGTAATTAAAGTGTCAATTTTGGTAATTCACTCGGCAGTTTTAAATTATATCGAACCCCAAGCTCATAACAAAATGAAACACGCAAACACATCTTATTTTTCAACTAATTGATTAAGAAATAATTTGTTAAAAATACAGATTTGTCAGATTTACACGAATCCCACACACTGAATAAAACGAATCATAGGAATATTATCGCCTTAAATTTTACTTATTTTTATTCCCCTGGTCATGGGTGCTGGAAAGCATCTGAAACGTCGGAATTAAAATAAGTTAAAATAAATTAAATTGAACGCAATAAAATCCGTAAAATTAGTTTTATTCAAATAAATTTGTTTTATTTTTAAGCCTGTAATTGGTATTATATGGGCCCAGTAGGCCAGTAGGGTGAATTAATAAGTTTCATAGTCTACAAAACTGAAGGTGTTTAGACGAAGTGAATCGAAGAGCTAAAGTTCCTATTTCGCAAGCGTTATGTGGTAAAAAGAATTATGTGGAAATTATGTATACATCTATACATATAATAAATCTATAGAAAATTCTTGTCTGTAATTCTAATATATTCTTGAAAAAAACAAGTCCAGGGGACTAATTAAAGGGTTCTGAAGCCAAATTAGTGGTTTTTAGAATTTTTGTCTGTCTATCTTTCTGTCTGTCTGTGTATTCCGGATTCACGCAAAAACTAATGGACCGATTTACATGAAATTTTGTGTGTAGATAGTTAGTAATTTGGGGTAACTTATAGGCTACTTTTTATCCGATTACAGAACTTCGAAAAAAGAAGGTTAAGTATTTTCCTTACATTAGATGTTAATTTTCTATTATATCTTAGTTATAGGCGGTATGGCTGGTGTTTTTCCAGTAAATACCATATTTATAAATAAAGATTAAAATATAGTTATAGCTTTGGTAAAACAATTTGAAACAACACTGATTTATTATTAAAACAGCGCCATCTGTAATCAAATGGAAAAAGTAGTATATTTGCCTTCAGTTACATAGTTATAAAGTAAATAATATAAATAACTTAGAAAAATTTAAATAATTAGATTTTTAAAATTATTTAAAAATTCTAACGTTTACTTTTTTAGTATTTTTGTTATTTTATTTTAAAAGTGTAATAATTTCAATAGATAAAAATGACGTACATATCAAAAATATGAAAATTGATAAGGTTTTTCTTATAGTATTTATAATAGCTTGCTTATTCAACACTCTAAGAGATTTTTATATTGTTCGCTTCTATCGCTGATATTACTAGATAGTATAGTTTTGGTTTTCATTATTTCATCTAACAATAGCGCCATCTACTTACTTCTAAATAAACTAAAATGGTTAGTCATGATAAAATTAAATAATAGAATGCTACTGAATATACGATGTAAATAATTGAAAATTCGTTCATGGCATCGTTGGATGTGTAATTACTAGGTAGGTAGATGTGGTCAACAATCATGCAAAAGCTTAGTTTCAGTTTTTATGAATTGTATTTACAAATACGAGGGCCGTGTAGTTTGCCATGAGACTTCATCATGGCACGGGAGCCAAACGTGTACGATTCCCTCGAGGATGAATCTGTTGATTGATATAACGTGTATGTAAGCTGCTACTTTTTTACTTTTCATGGGGCAATATATGCAGTTTTTATTTCATTCATATTTTCGGGTATGTTCTTTTTTGTATTTACTCTTTGCCGTAAATATTAAGGGTTGCAAAGATGAGTAAAACTCATTATCGTCAGCCTATCAAAAGTCTACTAAAATTAACATAGGCCTCCTCCATAAATTGTCAAGTGGCTGGATATTTGCTATAGTTGCCACGCTTGGTAGGTGGGTTAGCACCGCAGCTATTATTATTTTGATCTGTTGTCAGGAAGATATTATGCTGCCCATCTCCTGTTTATTTTCCTATGTCGCCTCTTACGAAGGGACAGTATGAGGTGGCAGATTCTCTTTCACCGCCACAATAAGGCGAACATATTTCTACTCCCGTTCATGAGTTTAGTGCTTCCCACGTTCACTGTGAATAAAATTTACTAGGAATAAAACAAATTTTTAGGATTTTTTTTGCGTTTAATTTTAACTTTTTTAATTTCCGATGTTTTGGGCACTTTACAGCACCCATGGTAACGGGAGGACTGAGGTGTTTGTAATATAATAGAATAGAATAGATGCAATAGTATTAAAGTTGGTAAAAATTACTGCAGTAGTATGCTTGGGTTTGAATTTAATTTTATTAATTATGGGTCCTTACCAGATGGTAGCACTCAGCCATCTTCCCTATTTAAATTAGGATGTTTATGAATTTCAATAACCTCGCAAATCATCATTGGTAGGAATCGGTGTTCTAATGCAAAGATCTGTTGTCTATCACATCCGATATAATGGTTGGGACGATACTAAACATATCACTGACATATGACATGACATACTTTAGACTTCCCGGGGCGTCGGTGCTTCACATTAACGATATGTTCCTTTACGCGGGTTTTTATGGAACTTTCATCCAAAGATGCGTAAAAACCCCTCGTAATTTTTAAAATTAAACGTGATAAAATCCGCGACATTATTTTTATTCCATGTCCATGTTAGTTCAAACTTGCACCGATTTTTCACATGCTTACGGACTTGATTTTTAAAAAGAAACTTGTTCGGAGCTTTTATAATTGAATTAAACTACTTTTACGGATTATATCGCGTTTAATTAACTTATTTTATTAATTCCCGACGTTTCGGGTGCTTTACAGCACCCATGGTCACGGGGGACTGAGGTGATTGACGTCCCAATGTCAAAGTTAATACGGAGTACCTTCAGCTTTTTTAATTATTAATTTTGGTCCGATCTACGCAGAATGAACTAACTGTGTCTTGAAGTCTTGCAGTGGTATGCTTGGGTTTAGTTTTAATTTTATTAATTACAGGATCCCAAGCAGGTGGTAGTACTAGCCTCTCTATTGAAATTAGGATGTTTTTAATTTCAATAGCCTCACGTATCATCCTTGGCAGGAATCGATGTTCTTTCGCGAGAATCTGTGGTTTATCAAATCTAATGTAATGGCGGGGCCGTCTAGGATATGATCACAAACTGCAGACTTCCTGAACGTTGGTGCTTCACGTCAGCTATGTGTTCTTTTACGCGGGTTTTAATAGATCTTTTGTTTGCCCCATATATGAGAGACCACATTCACAATCAAGCTTGTACACTCCTGCATCTTGTAGAGGGATGTTGCACTTGACGGATGGTAAGAAGTGATAATTCTTCGGCGGCTTGAAGAATGTTCTTATAGAAGCTCGCTTCAAGATGTAGCCAATCTTGTCTGTGACACCTCTGACATATGGTAGTACAGCAGGCACACGCTCGACTGTGGCCGGCTTCACTTGGTCACTGTGACGTAGGCGCGGGACCCGAAGCTTGTTGTCGCAGAACCTGCTTGACGTGCTGAAGCTCGGCGCCAGGTGTTTGCTGTCACAGATCCCTCGTGCTCTCTGTAACAAAGATTTGCCCACGGTAGCCAACCAGAAGGATGATGGTGGGATTCACCATTTAAATATCTGTTTGTATGGGTCTTTTTTCTATACACGGTGTGGTGTTGTTAGGATTTCGAATGACTAATACATCTAGGAAAGCTAAAGAATTATTTGCCTCTAACTCCATAGTAAATTGAATTTTAGAGTTTATGGAATTAAGATGTTCTAAAAAAAAAAGTAGTTTAATTCAATGTGTAAAAGTAGTTTAATTCAATGTGTAGTGTTTGCGTAAATATAAGAAATCATTAGCTTTTATAATGTCAAGAGGGATGTCTTTCCAGAGTCTGATGGCCGTGAGGGCGAAAGAGTGAGATAAATAACCAACAATATAGCAACTTAATATTAGCCGAAGAACGGAGAGAACGATTATGAGAATCTCCCAGGTATTGAAATTTGGGATTGCAGATACTCGGGAGCACATGGGTCGTTCAGAATTGTGAAAAGGCGTTAGAGTATTCTAACATATCTGCGCTGACGGATAGGCCGCCAATTTAGCTGAGCACGAAAAGAAGTTACATGGTCGTATTTACGAAGACCATAAATGTATCTGATGCAGTAGTTAAGAAGACGATTCAATGTATTAAGATGATGTTGAGACAGTTCTGAGCAACACACATCGACATAATCAATAATCGGTAGAATAAGTGACTGGACAAGTAAAATCTTAGTATTGGTGGGAAGAAAGTTTTTTAATCGATATAGAGATCGCAAAGTTCCAGTAGTTTTGCGACTCACCTCCTGTATATGTTTGTTCCATGTTAAGCAACCATCAACATATAGACCAAGGTTCTTTACATAGGGAGAGAATGGTATGATATTATTTTTAAACATAATTAATGGTAGGGTGGGAATATCTAGTTTCGATAATAATCGTGGGCTACCTAAGATTATCGTTTGGCATTAAGATGGGTTCACGTTTATGCCATACACAGTGATCCATTCGGAGAGGTATTTCAAGTCATCATTTAATAATGAGAGAGCATTAGAGATATTTGAGGGTTCCAATTGCACATATAACTGCAGATCATCCGCATACAGATGGTAAGAGTACTTGAGATTTAATGTGATGAGATTGATGAAAATTGAAAACAGAAGAGGAGAGACTATACCGCCTTGAGGGACGCCAGTAGACACATGACACCAGTCAGATAGTATATGTCCAGTGCGCACGTCCTGTTGGCGCCCTTGAAGATATGATGAGAACCATTCCTGAGGTGAAGACGAGATATTCAATTAAGAAAGAAGAGCCAACAAGATATCATGATCAACAGAATTAAATGCGTTAGAAAAATCAATTAAGATGAGGACGGTCAGTTTTGATTTTCCCATCCCCTCTCGGATATCTTCCGTCACCTTGAGAAGAGCAGTGGTTGTAGAATGACCAGGGTGGAAACCCGACTGATAAAGAGAAAGAATATTATTTGAGAAAACAAAAGAAGAAATCTGTTTATGAGCAACAGCTTCCAGAACCTTAGAGAGAAAAGGTAGGATATAAATTAGTCTGAAATTGGATATAGCGCTGCAATCGGTGAATTTAGGAATGGTAATAATAAAGGCTTTACGGCAGAGAGTTGGGGAAGCACCATTCGTCAGCGAAAAGATAATGATATGAGTTATCACGGGCAAAACAGCATCCAACACATGCATAACCGTTACCCTACTGACATCATCACAAACAATGGCTTTCGATTTAATACGAAATGTTTTGTGTATCTCGCCTTCGTCTACAGGAGAAAAAGTGAAAGTTTCGTGAGTAAAAGGAGGCATGGAAGATATAAATGAGATAGCATTATCTCTAGAATTATCAAAAACTATTTGAGAAGACAGAAAATGACGATTTAAATCATCAGGAGTAAAGGTGATGCTATTATAGTCAAATTGCGATTTTCCATATCCAAGCGTTTTGAGAAACTTCCATATATCAGCCGAAGATGTATGAAGTACTTGTTCGTGGATATATCGGCGTTTAGCAGCTCTCACCATCTGATTACATCGACTTCTCTCAGCTTTATATGCCTGCCACATTATATCAGTGCGATTCTTCTTAAAAGCACGAAACAATCTGTCGCGTTTTGCCATAGCCATTCTTCCCCCAGTCGTGATTCATGGAACAGGAGGACGCTTAATTTAAACGACACGCTTAGGGGTATGTTCATTATATATTCTTAATATGTTGCTCTTAAAGAAGTCGACTTTTTCATCAACTGTGAACGCAGTATATACAGATGACCAGTTAACAGCATTCGCATCACACTTAAACTTGTCTAAATCTAGTCTAGCAAGACTTCGAATAGCGATAGACACGAATAAAGGCTTGGGAGACTTTAATGTATATGACAGGAAAAGCAGGTCATGTCGTGAAAATCTAGAAGCAGGGAATTGTCTATAATTGACAACGTGTTCAACGGGGGAGACGGCTATAAGGTCGATCCAAGTGTCAGCAGAGTGGAAATTGTGATGTGTTGCATTTAGAGGCAAAATAGTGAAATTATGCGACATCATGGTCGAACTCAGTTTGAAAGATATGAGAGAAACCCTTAATAGGTCAGTGTTAAAGTCTCCCATGATAATGTAATGTGTGTAGGCAGAACTGAAAGACAACAAATTTTCTTCCAAATCGGAGAAGTACTCCACTTGAAGTGGACATTAGACAACTCCAAGAATGACTTTAACACTCTTGACATTAACTTCGACAAAAATGTATTTCATTGAACCGGAATATGGAGAAGAAGACTTGTTTAATATTTTATAAGGTATATCACTACGCAGATATATAGCGACACCTCCGCTCCTTTTACCAGTGCTGTGGTTATGGAGTAAAATATAACCTCGAAGACGATAAGACGTGGACGAGAGTTCTGGCTTAAGCCAACTTTCCGACATGAGTATAGCATGAACTGCACTAGAAGAGAAAGTATCCAGGAGCTCCGTATGATGTTGAGGAATGCTTTGTGCATTTAAATGGCAAATGTCAAAACAGTTTAACAATTTTTGAGATTCTCATATATTAATGTACGTAGCGTAGCAGACTCATACGAAGCATCAGCAAATGAAATCGAAGAGGAACTGTTGCAAGTAGAATAAAAAGATTCGTCATCTGACATTAGACAAAAATATTTAAAATAAGAAAATAATAATGATACTAATAAAATAATAATGATGTCGGGGCGGTGGTCGTGGAACCAAGGAACCACTCCTCATTGACGCGGTCATTGGCAAAGTGGTTAAACGCAGCCGTCGGAACTTCTCCGCCGCCTGGATAGACTATAGAAAGGCATTCGACTCTTTAGCCATGTATGGGGATACATGGCTAAAGAGGATCCTCGAGCTGTACATTTCATTTCAGCTCTAACGCCATGTAGTTGCGAATAGCAAAAATACTAACCTAAATACAATCATAAATAGACAACTTTATTGTTTTTTTGTTAAGAATTTTCCACCTTTTCAGGCGTAAATAAGGGCAAATTTTTGTAAAGTTCTAATATATTATGTACTAGTTTTTAACCGCGGCTTCGCTCGCGTAGGCTTCAATTTAGACACATCATTAATATCATTCCGTGCCAAATTTAGCAAAATTGGATCACTTGTAGAGACACCTCGGTATCTGTGTCTATATTGAACGTAAATGACTGAAATTTGGCAATATAATTATGCTACAGAATCACATGAGTTTACCAGAAATGCATTAATAACATACGTTTAACAACACTTTTTTTATACCGGACATGTCTTCCGATGTAGCTTTATGAAGGGTAAATTGCACTGGAATCAGAAATGCGTTAATTACATAATATTCATAACTAAAGTTCATATAGTTTTGACAAAATAATGTTGTATTTCATGGTTTTTATTAATACACGGCATAGTGTTTACTTGCGTTATTTGATTCAAATAATTGACCCCATTGAATATTCATTGGTATCATAAAATACATGCCAGTATTTATTAAGTTCAAGTAGACTTCAAAATTTGATAAATGTAGTCCTATTCACAGTGAACGTGTGAGAAGAACTGTATTCATAAACGCGAGTAATAATATACACGAGGTGGGCAGCAGCGTCTTCCTGATCACAGCTCAAAATAATAAAATTATGCAGTTGGCCTCATCTGCTAAGCGTGGCAACTATGGCAAATATCCAACTTAATTGGCAAATCTATTTATTTATTTATTTATTGTTTATTCTTTATTAATAGATAGAAGTGTTACCACGAACTACCAATTATATAACAAATACATTTAACTAATGAATAAACTATACTAATATAACCTATACATATATACGAATATATACATACAAACATTCCCCGTGTAATGGCGGGTAAGAATACTCACTACCCCATATCTTCCCGTGGGTGTCGTAAGAGGCGACAGAGGGAAACTGAGGCAGAGGATGGGCAGCAGCATCTTTCTGATAACAGCAAAAAACAATAAAAAACGCTCGCCAAGCGTGGCAACTATGGCAATATACCCCCCATGAGCGACGACACAAAGAAATGGCCCCCATTCCCCGGCGGCCCCGCTATTCCTGGCTACGGTGGCGACCATGGTAACGGCGGGGCAGGGGGTGCTAAGAGTCTCCGGTGGAGGTTCGGTTGCCACTTACGATGACTCGACCTGGCAACTTATAACGCACGCAACCCTGAGGACTGACGAGAAGATCCTGAGCTGGGGAAGAGATAGACAAGTTACGCTGGAATATTATAGGATTATCCGAGGTCCGAAGAGAGGGGAGGACACGGTAATCCTCGAATCCGGCAACTTATTCTATCACCGGAAGGCGACCATCTGTCCCAGGAGGTGTCGGATTTATCGCCCACAAGTCTCTCGTTAACAACGTTAAAGATTGGGAGTGTCGACGAGGGTTGCGTAACTTATACTAGAATCACCAAACGGTATTCGCTGAAGGTCATACAGGTTTACGCACCAACCTCGGCACACCCCTGATGAGGAGGTGGAGGAAATGTATGAGGATATCTCTAGAGCCATGCATTCCTCCAAAACCCACTATACGGTGTTAATGGAGACTTAACGCAAACTAGCATAAAGAGAGCACGGTGAGCTGAAAGTAGGAAATTCGGAGTAGGGCAACGGAACCGGCACAGCAGCTGGCCGACTTCATGGAGAGAGAGGATTTTATGATGAACTCTTCTTCCAGAAGCGGCCCCACAGGAAGGGACCTGGTCGAGCCCCGCCGGTCTCGACAAAAATGAGATTGACTTCATTATGACGACAAGACGGCAACTGTTCAGTGATGTCTCAGTGATCGCGAGGGTGAAAACCGGCAGCGATCACCGAATGGTGAGGGCACACTGAACCTAAACGTAAAGTTGAGGGTCACGTCTAATGAAGTCAACGCCCGTCCCCTCGTGCTCTAATCCAAAGTCCCGAAACCTTTCAGCTCGAACTACGAAACCGTTTTCAGTGCCTAGAAGATTGCAATGCAGTGGAAGATATGAATGAGAAGCTCGTGGAAACTGTCCATGCGGTCGGAGCTAGTTTTGCAAGACCCGCCGCAGAAGAACACAAAACTCTCCGATCACACTCTTAATCTCATGGCTGTTAGACTCAGACTAGACCTGTTAGATCTCCAAATGCATGCGGTGGGATTTGCGCAACTTCTACAGCTCATATTGAAGAAGCGATCGAGCGGAACCAGGGCTCCAAAGTCTTGGTTAGAGATCTGTCTGCCAACTGTCGAAGCTGAAGACCGAGTGTGGCAGCGTCGTTTCGGGACACCTGAGATTTTGAGGAGATTGAGAGATTCTATGGGCAGCTGTACACATCATCGTTGGAGCCACACGCAAGTGTGAGTAACGATCCAAGAGCGAGTCTTATCCGACACTATTCCGATGATATCGGACGTCAGTCTGAGCGAGATTAGAATGGCTCTCAGCACCTTAAAATGGCAAGGCCCAGGCGAGGATGAAATTACAGCGGAGCTTGAAAGCAGGTGAAAACCGGTGCTTGAAGTCCTTCAGGCTCTTTAATTCCGTCCTCCATGGTGGCATTACACCGAGGCGTGGAGCAGAAGTGCGGTGGTTTTGTTCTTCAGAAGGCGACAACTCTCCGAAGAACTACAGATCGATTCCCTTCTGAGCCGTTTCTACGTGCTGTTTTCGAGAGTCATTACGAATCGTCTCGCATTCGGCGGTTTCGAAAGCTTTAGCACCGCAGACCACATACATACCCTTCGGCAAATTGTACAGAAGACCGGTACAATCTGCCACTTTGCCTTGCGTATGTGGACTATGAGAAAGCCTTTGATTCCGTTGAAATTGGGCGGTGCTGCAGTCCCTTCAGCGGTGCCAAGTTGACGCTGTCGGTATATCGAAGTGCTGAAGTGCTTGTACAGTAGGGCTACGATGGCTATCCGAGTACAGAACAGGAGTACGTAACCTATCCAACTGCAGAGAGGTGTAAGACAGGGTGACGTTATATCCCGAAACTCTTCACCGCTGCATTGGAGGACGTTTTCAAGCTTCTGGACTGGAAAGGATACGGTATTAACATCAATGGCGAGTACATCTCACCTTCGATTTGCGACGATATAGTCCTGGCAGCAGAATCGCTGGAGGACCAAAGCACTATGCACAAACCTCAATAGTGCCTCCCAACGGATGGGTCTTAAGATGAACATGGACAAAACAAAGATCATGTTTAATGTCATGTCACACCTATCTGGTAGTTGTTGGGAGCACTAAGCTCGAAGTTGTTGACGAGTATGTTTACCTGGGACAAATAGTCCGACTAGGTAAGTCCAACTTCGACCGAGAGGTCAATCGACGCATTCAACTCGGCTGGGCAGCGTTCGGGAAATTACGGCACATCTTCTCGTCAGGTATACCTCAAAACTTGAAAACGAGGCTGTACAACCAGTGCGTGTTGCCAGTGATGACATACGGAACTGAGACGTGGTCCTCACTGCTGGCCGGATGAGGAAGCTCAAGGTCGCTCAGCGAGCTATGGAGAGGGCTATGCTCGAGTCTCTGCGTGATAAACTTAGAAATGAGGATATCCGCAGTAGAACCAGCGTGACCGACATAGCCCAACGGATTAGTAAGCTGAAGTGGCAATGGGCCGGCCATATAGCTCGAAGAACCGACAACCGATGGGGGAAAAGGTGGCGGCCTTGTACCGGCGGACGAAGTGTAGGGCGTCCCCCCACTAGATGGAGTGACGACCTGGTAAGACATGCAGGAAGTCGATGGATGCAGGTGGCTCAGGACCGTGCTTTGTGGCATTTTTTGGGGGAGGCCTATGTTCAGCAGTGGACTTGTGACGGGCTGTAATGATGATGATGACATACAAACATATATTTACTAATATATACACGTTTATACATATATAATTAGTACATATAAATAACTATGAATATATACGGCGAATGTATATGGGGGGAATCGAAATGATGAACGGGAGTGGAAATATATTAGCCATGTAGAGGCGGCGGAAAAGAAACCACTACCCCATTTCGTCTCGTGGGTGTCGTAGGCGGTGACAGAGGAAAACTGAAGTAGGAGATGGGTGGCAGCATCTTCCTGATAACAGCGCAAAGTATTTAAAACTGCGGTTGCCAACCCGCTTGTCAAGCGTGGACACTACTGCATATATCCGGCTTATTTGACAAACAATGGGGGAAGCCTATGATCAGCAGTGAGTAGCCTTATTAAAAGTACAAAATATATGTGTGAGTGTCGTGTCGTGTACAAATAAATGAATTATTAGCGTCTATTAAAATGAAGCGTCATTTAAAATGAACTAATATTTATTTCATGGCAAGATAAGAAAAAGTGCGAGGGAGATGGATATTATTCCATCTCGCTTCCTTATAGCCGTCAAGGCCGTCTGCACTACGTCAGAAAGGGTCGTGACAGAAAAATCTTACACTTTTTGTCGCCTAGCCCCCATCCCCCAAATCTGTACCGTCCAATAAAGAACTTCGTTCCAAAAAGTAGCAGCCTACATACACCCCTTTACTGAGAACAGGCCGCAGCGAGTTTTAGGACAAAAAGGAGTTGATTGAGTTGACTCGCGAGATGACCGTCTTATCATATACATAAAAGTTAATATTTTTTAACTTCTCAAATATGCCGGTTTCACCGCCGAGCACGTGGTAAATCAACACATAAAATTGCAATTAAAAATTTCATTGGTGCCAGCGGGGATCGAACCCGGGTTGCCCGCATATTGTTAAATTGACAGCGAGTGCTAACCATCTGAGCTACCAGAAGTGAGAGTTACTTTTCATCCGGACAGTGGCCACCGGTCAGTTTTTTGATGCTACAACAATAAGTATTTAATAGTATTGTCTTTAATTTGATCAGTTACTTATTATAAGTTAATTTAGCAGTAAGTAGATGGCGTTATTATTAGATTAAAACTATGAAAACCAATACTGTACCTTCTATTTCTCAGACAATAAGTTGAGGTGGGACTGGGGTAACTCAATCGCACAACAAAGCCGCGAAATTTTATATTATAATACGTATATTAGGCATGAAGTGATATAGATTCTATTAAAAATTCTGCTTCTGTCAAAAATATGCTAGCAGCGGTGTGTAATGAAATAGTTTTACGATATAACAATATCTAGTAATAGCAATATTGTGTTTAGTTGTTAATAACGCCAAACGATCATAGCTATATAATCATATAGTCAACAAACACTGTTAAATTTTATGAAATGCCACCATTTCACGCAATGACCACTAATTCATGATATTATTAATTTTAAGATCTGACCAATACATAATATATAAAAATCTCTATATTTAAACTATAAGGATAACAAGAGTTTTGTAATAATTGCAGTTTTTATCAGTTTATTCATAGCTAAAAAATAACTAATACGTACTAATAACTTTTTTATAGATTAGAAATTAAACTTAGAAACATTTCAGATTTTATGATTTTCGATAGATGTCACTATTATCTATTTAAGTAGTAGTTAGTTAGGTACTACTTATAAAATTCATTTATTCCTACTAAAATGAAATAACGAAAGAACTAAAAATTGAACGTTAGAATTTTCAAATCATTATATATTAAATTATTTTAACATATAATTGTAAGCTATTTATATTATTCAATTTATTAGTGACTGGAGGTAAAATGTTACTACTTTTTGTATATTACATTAGATGGCACTGTTTTGAAAAAGTGCAACGTAGATTATAGGCGAAATTCAATTTATTACGTAATGGTTAAAACTAATTTTAGGCTTTATTTATGAATATTTTATTTCTTTAAAAAAATACATCAATCAATCATATAAAATAGAAATTAACATCTAAAGGAAGGAAAATACTTAACCCTCCTTTTTTGAAGCTCCGTAATCGGATAAAAAGTTTGCGTGAATCGGGAATACACAGACAGACAGACAGAAAAAAATTCTAAAAACCACTAATTTGACTTCAGTGCCCTTTATTTAGTCCCGTAGACTTGTTTTTTCCACAAAATATTAGAATTACAGACACGACTTTTCTACAGATTTATTATAATACTAGCTGATACCCGCGACTTCGCCCGCGTTACTTACACACATTACGGAACACGAAGTGCTTATAAAAATCGTTGTTTCTTAAAACTTCAATAACTTTATATTAAATGAAGATATCGCAATTTTTTTTTTTTAGATAAGGGCCAAGTGTCTAAGAAATAAAACTTAGTAAACCTAATTGAAATCTATCCAGTAGCTTTTCGGTGATGCGCGCACAACTGCAAACCTCTATCATTTTATTTATATATAGCATTTTACCCGCGACTTCGCTCGCGTGAACTTGAATTTAGAAACATCATTAAATGCTATTCCGTGCCAAATTCAGCAAAATTCGATTACTTTTAGAGTCACCTCGGTGACTGTGTCTCTATGTCTGTCAAAGATTTTTTTTGAATTCTAAAAGACTATTAGACGTAGATGATTTGTATTTGGCACAGATATAATAGCTACAGGAACACGTGCATATATGTATATGTCTAGAAACACCTATTATTTTTTATATCGGGCGTGTCTTCCGATGTATCCAGAAGAAAGGTAAATTGTCTTGGAATCAAAATGTATTATTATTATTTACATTTTACTCTTTACATTCATTCATAATTAAAGTCAATTTAGTTTTAACAGACTAATGATGAACTTCATGGTCTTCTATCAATTAACGGTATAATGTTTATTTGAAATATTTAATTCATATCATTGGTCCTATTTAATATGAATTAGTACCATAAAATAGATGTAGATATTTTTTACGTTCGAGTAGACTTCAAAATTTCATAAATGCAGTTCAATAATAATTAGTACATACTACACATGGAATAAAAATAATGTCGCGGATTTTATCACGTTTAATTTAAAAAAAAAATTACGAGGGGTTTTTACGCATCTTTGGATGAAAGTTCCATAAAAACCTGCGTAAAGGAACATATCGTTAATGTGAAGTACCAACGCTCCGGGAAGTTTAAAGTATGTCATGTCATATGTCATTGATATGTTTAGTATCGTCCCAACCATTACATCGGATCTGATAGACAACAAATGTTTGATGATGATTCGCGAAGTTATTGAAATTCAAAAACATCCTAATTTAAATAGGGAAGATGGCTGAGTGCTACCATCTGCTAAGGACCCCATAATTAATAACATTAAATTCAAACCCAAGCATACTACTGCAGTAATTTTTACCAACTTTAATACTACTGCATCTATTCTATTCTATTATATTATATTATCTTCTTACTATGACATCAGGTGGTCAAACACCTCAGTCCTCCCGTTACCATGGGTGCTGTAAAGTGCCCAAAACATCGGAAATTAAAAAAGTTAAAATTACACGCAAAAAAAATCCTTAAAATTTGTTTTATTCCTTATAAATTTTATTCATAGTGAACGTGGGAAGCACTAAGCTCATGAACGGGAGTAGAAAAATGTTTGCCTTGTTGTGGCGGTGAAAGAGAATCTGCCACCTCATACCGCCCCATCGTAAGAGGCGACATAGGAAAATAAACAGGAGATGGGCAGCATAATATCTTCCTGACAACAGATCAAAATAATAATAGCTGCGGTGGCCAACCTGCCTACCAAGCGTGGCAACTATACCAAATATCCAGCCACTTGACAATTTATGGGGGAGGCCTATGTTAATTTTAGTAGACTTTTGATAGGCTGACGATAATGAGTTTTACTCATCTATTAAACTGCATATATTGCCATTCATTGCGACCCATTCGTGCTACAACTATACCAGTAATAGCTGCAGCATAAAATCACCCTTAAGAGATGAACCGGTTTTGGTTAGGCTTTTTCCGTTTGAAAGGTGTCTTAATCGAGTTTTTCTTAGCTATTTTCAGCCGTTTGAAGATCACCAGCTGTTTTCATTTCGGAAGTTTTTAATTTTTTTAATTTAAGTTATTTAATTTTTTAGTCAAGCATGTTTTCAGACACGCGTTTTGTTGTTTTAAGTATTTGATATATATTAAATAGAATTTAAATAATTTTTATGCAATGATATCTTATCACCACTGAATCCAAACCCAATACCACTGCAAGACTTCAAGATACTCTAAGCTCGGTCTGCGTAGAACGGACCAAAAATTAATATTCAAAAGCTGAATGTAATCGGGATAACTGTGACATCGGGACTTAAAATACCTCATGCACCCGTTGACCATAAGTGCTGTAAAGCATCCGAAAAGTTGGGAATTTAAAAGTCAAATTAAACACGATAAAATCCGTAGAATTTGTTTCATTAAACTTTTACGGTTTTTAACGCATTTAATTTAATTATTAACGTAATTGCCGCATTTTTATACATAGTATATGTGTGTGTGAGTGCGCAATCTTGGTGGGTGACGTAGCGACTAACCAAAAATTAATAAAGTGATATAGAGTTCTATTTAAACCTTGATTCTTACTGTTAAGATTAGCATATCCTGTCATACATGGCCAGCAGATAATCACTCTACGAGACCACTACATTTTTATAGAATAAAGTTGACAAACGAGCAAATATTTCATTTGATGGAAAGTGGATGCTATGGCCCATAGAAATCTACATCTATTTTCGATCAAGAATCAAAATGCGTAGTATGCGTTGTCACCCCTGAGGACTAGGATGGATTGCTTCGTGTCCAGTAACAAAGGTATCTGGTTCTCTACATTCACCATACGAAATACACCAGCATTATTTTTTACAACCCACTGCTCACATTTCTGGGAGTGTTAAGGAACAATTAGTCTCAATATATGTCATTCACATTTTAAAATTAACACGCCTATTTCACTTAATTTCAATTTAAAAGCATATATTATACGTCAAAATTATAATGATGTTATTAACTGTTCTTGTCTTTCGCTGCAAAAAGGAAGTGAAATAAATTACTTCATTAAAAATGCGACAAGTAGTTTTGACAGTCCTCTCTTGATGTTAACTTAACACTACCCAAAGAATTCTGAAGAGACTGAAACAGGTAAAAATCTGAGGGTGCAAGGTGAGGACTATAATATAGTGGATGCATCAACACTTTCCAACCAAGCTCTCTCAATTGACAGTAATCTAAATCTTCAAGCACACATTATAAGCGCAAAATCCATACTTCCATACTTAATATTATAAATGCGAAAGTGTGTTTGTTTGTTTGTTTGTCCTTCTTTCACGTCGCAACAGAGCGTCGGCATGGCATGATTTTTTGTATGTGGATAGTTCGGTGGCTGTAGAGTGACATAGGCTACTTTTTTCCGCGGAAAAACATCTCATTCCCGTGGGAAAATCGAATATGTTGCACAAGTTTGTCCTTCTTTCACGTCGCAACAGAGCGTCGGCATGGCATGATTATTTGTATGGGGATAGTTCGGTGGCTGTAGAGTGACATAGGCTACTTTTTCAGCGGAAAACATATCATTCCGTGGGAAAATCGAATATGTTGCAAAATTAAATTCAGCTAGGTGGCGCCACCGTGATTCTACAAGACGGACGACGGTACGATGGACGAACACAGAAGGTCAGAATATCTGGATTATTATGTCTTTTACTAAAATTAAGATAAAAATGTATGGATCTGTATTTTCCAAGCAGGACCGGGAAGAGCGATAAAAACATAAAATTCACCAGCTGATTTTCTTCAAACGTTTTGGTGCATCGTAATTCACAGAATAGGCGATAACCTCGCAGACGATATTAAGTAATCCGTTGATGCTCTGCCTACCCCAAGGGTTACAGGCGTGATTATAAGTATGGATCAGAAAACTATCACCACCTGTCACGCTTTCACCCTTAACTATTACTTAACAATGGTAGAAACAGTTCTTAGTAAGCCTTATTAATAAGCCTTAGTAATATTTATTGAACGGAAATGAATTAAGTTCTTATATGTGGTTATAAATGAATCGGTATTACAATAAGAAAAATTGTGCAAAATTATAAGAAAAATATTTCTTGAGAGTTCTTATTAACTAACGTATATATAGTTTAAATTGATTCCGCTAGATGTCGTTACTAGGTTTTTAAAACGCGGTAACGAAATGTTTCCTGACATGTTAAGTACATGTTCTCCCGCCGTTGAGCTGCGTGTCAACTTATAGTGCATACGGTACCTATACGCTTAAATTGTTTCTATTTCGTAGCTTATTCGACTACCTGCTTTCGATTTCGGTTGTTTGTTATTTGCTTTGTGATTTGGTTAAAGTTGAATGGATTTATATTGGCTTTCATTTTCGGATTTGTGTATTTTCTTGGATCGGTTTTGTTGATTTGGTTGGTATTCCTTTATACATTCTGGCTTTGATTTTGGATTTTGTTTATTTAGAATCGTAAATTGGTTTTCGTTTTTAGGTTGTTTAACAATATTTCAAGGAATATTATATAGTATAGATAGTGTATACGGTACCTATACACTTACTTTTTCGTTGGTTATATTTATATTGACTTACTGATTTCGGTTTTCTGCGATTTGTTTTGTGATTTGATTTGTTGATTCGATTTTTTTTGGCTATCGTTTTCGGATTCGTGTTGTGTCTTGAATTGGTTTTGTTGTTTTGATTTTAAAAAATATTTAAAAGGAATATTTATTCCTTTTAGATATTTTGCATTTGCTTTTAAAAAAAATATTTAAAAGGAAATTTAATTCCTTATAGGTATTTTAACGTTTTTTATAAATAGGCTTACTCATAATGCCTCCGCAAACGTAAGTCCAGCCTTTCAAGAGTATCTTCTCAAAGACAAGCGAAAAGATTAGCTCGATCGCTAGAATCTTTAGAAGATGCTGAACTGAGAAGGCAAGAACAAGCAGAGCGTCAGGCTGCTTTTAGAGCATCTGAGACACCTTCTCAACGTCAGCAAAGGCGTCTTGAACAGATAGAGCGTCAGGCTGCTTTAAGAGCTTCCGAAACATCTTCTTAAAGTCAGGAAAGGCGTCGTGAACAGGCAGAGCGTCAAGCTACTTTAAGAGCTACTGAAACGCCTGCTCAAAGTCAGCAAAGGCGTCTTGAACAGGCAGAGCGTCAATCTACTTTAAGAGCTACTGAAACACCTGCTCAAAGTCAGCAAAGGCTATTTGAACAAGCGGAACGTCAGGCCGCCTTAAGAGCCGCGGAAACACCTGATGAAACTCAACACAGACTCATTGAGCAAGCTGAACATCAATCTACTATAAGGGCATCTGAAACACCAGAACAGACACAGGCGTGAAGAGATGCAAATGCACAGCTCCAAGCTGAACGTCGACAAAATTTTCAAAGAAACAATTGGTCGGTTTTTAATGACGCAGCATTCAATTATGATCCGTTGATTGATTATAAAAATCACAGGTTAGTTGTTATCGAATTGATGGACAAGGCGTGTCGATTTTGCAGCGCTTTAAAATGGAAAGATGAGACCGCAGGCATGTGCTGTTCCAATGGCAAAGTGTCTCTTCCGTTACTTAGGAACCAGAAGAACCTTTGAAAATCTTTTATATGATGCTAATGAGTCACGGCGCTTTTAAACAGGATCCGGAAACATAACTCATGCTTCCAAATGACGTCCTTCGGAGTTGACCGAAATAATAATGCCGGGATTTTCGCCTACATTTACGGTGCAAGGGCAAATTTATCATAGAATAGGTTCACCTTTTCCAGCTGAAAACGAATAGCATAAATTTTTTGCAAGTATATTTTATGGGTGACGAAGAAATTGAGGTAAACCGTCGCTGCCAATTTATCCAGGGAGTTGAGAGATACAGTGTTCAAAATTCAAAGATTCTTGCAAGAACGTAACATTTTAGTCAAAACATTTAAAACTGCTTTAGAAAACCTACCTGAAGAGGATTATAAAGTCGTCATTCACGCAGATCGGACCCCTCGAGGAGAGCATGAAAGGCGCTACAATGCACCTTTGATAAACGAAATAGCAGCCGTAATTAGTGGTGATCAATTTTCTTCACGAGACATTGTCTTGCGAGCACGTGATAATACGTTGCAACGGGTAGCCGATACACACAAGTTTTATGACGCTCTGCAATACCCATTGATTTATTACAAAGGACAAGAGGGTTATCATTTTCAAATTTCACTCATTAACCCGGTCACAAAGGAGCCTACTCCGAACAAAAAAGTATCATGTATGGATTTTTATGCGTATCATATGATGTTGCGAAAAAATGATTTTAACCTCTTAGCCCGGTGTAGACAATTATTTCATCAATTTTTGGTAGACATGTATGTGAAGGTAGAAAGTGAACGTCTCCGTTATCTTTAAATCAAAAAAAGCTGCGCGTTGAGAATGTAAACCCCAGAGATTTAGGTAAAATGGTAATTCTGCCCTCATCATCCGTTAACAGTCCCCGCTACCTACATGAGTACACACAAGACGCATTCGCCTATGTACGAACTTACGGAAGACCTGATCTTTTGTTACTTTTACTGCAATCCCACATGGAAAGAAATAACCGAGGGGCTAATGCCGGGCCAAAAAGTACTGACAGACACGATTTAGTTGCTGAGTATTTAGATTAAAAGTACAAAAATTAATGTATGTAATTAACAAAGGAAAATTTTCGGAGAGGTGCAGTGCTTCATGTATTCAATTGAATGGCAAAAAGAGGATTACCGCATGCCCACATTCTAATATGGCTTAAAGAAAAGTTGCGGCCCAGCCAAATAGACGACAAAATAAGCGCCGAGATTCCGGATCCTGAGCAAGATAAAGAATTGTATGATACCATCGTCCGAAATATGATTCACGGTCCACGTGGAGCACGAAATTCAATATCGCCATGTATGAAAGAAGGAAAATGTACAAAGAAATTCCCTAAACAGCTATTAAAAGAAACAGTGCACAATGACAATGGCTACCCTTTATACAGACGCAGAGCTCCCGAAGATGGTGACAGGAAAGTTACAATCAAATCTCGCTCTGGAGCGTTCGAAACCTTAGGCAACAGCTGGATTGTCCCGTATTCGCCCATTCTATGTCAAATGTTTAATGCCCACATTAATGTAGAAGCATGTAGCTCTGTCCGCGCAATCAAGTATATCTGTAAGTACATAAATAAAGGAAGCGACCAAGCAATATTTAATCTCAGGAGTGAAGGTGAGGCAAATCCGTTAATGAGTACAGACCTTTCAAGCAGGGCGTTATGTCAGCAGTAACGGGCAGCGTGGCGTCTCCTTGGCTTCCTTTACACGAAAGGCACCCAACAGTTACTCACCTTGCTGTGCACTTAGAAAATTTAGAGCGTGTATATTTCACCGAAAGACATTTCCAAGAAAGAATTACATCACCGCCAAAAACTACACTAACAGCCTTCTTTCAACTTTGTCAAACCGACCCCTTTGCAAAAACGTTGTTATATTCTGAAATCCCCCGCTATTATACTTGGAACACATCTAGGAAGGAGTGGAAACGCCGTATTCAAGGCGCGCCTGTTGCAAATTGGCCCGGTGTAAAGTCATCAGATGCCCTTGGTCGTGGGTCCATGTAACTAATTTTGAATGTTTCTGTTTACGATTGCTGCTGCACCATGTTCGGGGTCCTACAGGATATAAAGACCTTAAAACTGTCAACGGTCAGGAATGCGCAACTTATAGAGAAGCATGTGAAGCTCTGCATCTTTTAGAAAACGATAATCACTGGGATGAAACCATGGAGGAAGCTGTGCAGTGCCAGTCACCAGCCAAAATTAGGGATCTTTATGCAACTCTTATATCATCTTGCGGGCTATCTAATGCACATAAATTGTGGGACAAATATAAAGAGTACATGGCGGAAGATATTTTGCGAAGGTTACAGCAGACACACGCGAACATGACATACAATGAACACATTTATAATGAAGCACTTGGAAAAGAGAGTAGGCAAAAAATTAAGCGACTTTGGAATGATAAGCCCTCAGCGAACAACCGAAAATGAACTAAGTGATGAAATTATACGTGAAACAAACTACGATATACCAGCTTTGCAGCAGCAAGTAGCCGAATTTGTACCCCGCTTGCTTCCCGAACAAAAACGAGTTTTTGACAAAGTATTAGGACAAATTGAATCTGGAAATGGTGCACTTTTCTTTTTAGATGCCCCTGGAGGAACTGGGAAGACATTTTTGTTAAATTTATTATTAGCGCAAGTACGGAAAGATAAAAACATTGCTGTGGCCGTAGCTTCCTCCTGTATAGCCGCCACGCTGCTAAGCGGGGGCCACACTGCACGGGGGACAAAACTCCCTCTAAATCTAGCCCAGGAAGAATCGCCCATCTGCAACTTTAGCAAAAATAGTGCACGAGGTATAATGCTACGACAATGCAAACTTTTAGTGTGGGACGAAAGTACAATGTCGCATAAAAAGTTGTAGAAGCACTAAATCGAACACTCCAGGATTTGCGCAGCAATACCGATGTAATAGGAGGAATGGTGGTTTTACTGGCTGGTGACTTTCGCCAAACTTTACCTGTCATTCAAAAGAGCACACCTGCAGATGAAATTAAAGCATGCCTCAAGTCGTCTATTTTATGGAACAAGGTGACAAAATTCAGTTTAACTACGAATATGAGAGTGCATTTGTATAATGATACCAATGCTGGAAACTATGCTGACACACTATTAAAAATTGGCGATGGGCGGTTGGAAACGGATGCTGAGGGCTGCGTTAAATTGACGAGAGATTTTGTAATTTAGTACAGAGTCATTCCGAATTAATTGCGAGCATTTATTCAGATTTAACGAACAACATGCATGAAGACAAATGGTTATGTGAAAGGGCGATTCTTGCACCAAAAAATGAGAGCGTTAACAAAATAAATTCAGATATGTTAAGCGAAGTAGCAGGAGAAATAACAGAGTATTTGTCAGTAGACACAGTTATGGACACAGAACAGAGCACTTCATATCCCGTAGACTTTTAAATTCTAGAGTTGTGGGTGCCCTCACATAAGCTACAATTAAAATTAGGCGTCCCAGTCATGCTAATACGAAATTTAGATGCTCCTCGGTTATGTAACGGGACAAGGCTGCGTGTGACACATCTTGGACGGAACATAATAGGTGCCACAATTTTGACAGGCGTAGGAAAAGGTGAAAATGTTATTATACCACGGATCCTATAATTCCCACAGATCTTCCTTTTAATTCAAAGGTTGCAGTTCCTATTAAGTTTTGCAATGACAATTAATAAAGCGCAAGGGCAAACGTTACAGGTAGCGGGTCAACTTAGAAAAACCGTGCTTCTCTCATGGTCAGCTGTATGTAGCATGTTCGCGTGTGTCAAATGCCCAGAATCTCCATTCTTTCCTCGAATGGAAAAACATATAACATTGTGTACAGTAGCGTCTTAAAATAGTGTTCAGTTAGTTTTTCCAAAATTCCACAATCAATTAATCAGAATTCCACAGATCTTCCTTTCAATTCAAAATTTTATTTAGCTCAGTTTCTTTTCAATTCCAAATGCTGCACTCTGACGGACCTTTTAAGCTCAGTTTTCAACCTCAAAAGGCTGCATCTCTGACGGATCTTTTATTTGGCTCAGTTCCTTTCAATTCAGAAAACTGCATCTCTGACGAATCAATTTAGCTCAGTTTCTTTTCAAAAGTCTGCATCCCTGACGGATAATTATGCTCAGTTTTAATTAAAAATATCCCATTTCCATTTGGAATAAACAGGCTATTTTCATGCTTTCCTATACGCTGCGTTTCAAAACATTTAAATAGGCTGACGAATCAATTTTGCTCAGTTTCCTTTTAATGGCTGCATCTCTGACAAATCTATAAAACTCAGTTTTCTTTCAATTCAAAAAGCAATGGATAGTTCATTTCCCAGTGACCATGCGTGCGAAGCCGCGGGTAACAGCTAGTAATAAAATAATCTAAATTTACTTGTAACTTTGCCAATCATTAATTACCTACTGCTTAACATCTGGGGGAGGTACTTCTAAAACACATTTACTTAAATTAGAACGTGCTCAAAGAACACTGCTTAAGGAGAGTCACTTTCTTCCATTTCTCTACCCTATTATATTACGATCCTCTTCTTCTTAAAAAAAAAATAAGCAAAAGTAAAAATTTTCCAATTGCACCATACAAAAGTAGTTTTACACACAACTTCTTCTGCTTTTTGAGTTCTCATATATATAACAAAATTAATTCCATTTTATCCATATACAAATTTCCCAATAAGTCAAGACAATTATATTAGACGCTAAACGCACGCAAAAACGCGCGCAAACACGCGCGCAAACACACACACACACACACACACACACACACACACACACGCACACACACACATTTGCTTTACGTATATTTATTTTTTATCATAAACCTTATATTACCTAGATTATAGATTGGTCTGTAGGTGGCGGCTGGTGATCTCTCATACAGGAAATCCTAGTATAAACACCAGTCTCTCACAAACTGATTGTAGCATACTAATATTACTAGCGATCCGCCACCGCTTCGCACGTGTGATTTTGGATCTCGACAACTGCGCCACCTATCGACTCCAATTTTGAATCTAAGCCATGCTCTTTTAGGTGACAGAGACACGCTGCAGCTATATTATAGTTTCAGCACGAATGGGTCGCCTCGACCGGGGTATAGAACTACAATCTCACAGAATACCAGCGTAAAATAGCAGCTTAATACTGCTGTGTTTCTATATAGAAGTTGTATGTTTGTTAATTTCTAAATTTGTGAGAGAGAAGAATAAACTTTATTTATTTATTTATTTACTGTAAAATTTGCAGAGAGTGCTTAGTCTTTGGGATATCACGACTCATTGGGTTTTTCTGTAAGAATTTCTTAGTAACAGCTCAGAGTCAGAAAGTTGGCGATGTTTCACCCTCGTGCCTCGGAAAGCAAGTAAAGACGTTGGACCTGCACCTGATCCCTCTCCCGTCGTGTCGGATTACCGTCTCATCGAACAATGATAGTGAGGGAATAGAGAGTGTATGCACCTGTGCTTGCGCATACACACGGGCACTATAATCCTGTCCTGCGCAGATGGCTAGTCTCCGTTGAGATCGGCCGCCATGACCGAAATTTAATCTGGAGGACATTATTATCACGACTTAATATAATATTTCGTTATTAATAAAAGGAATAACGTTCAACCATACTTTTAACTAAGAGTATGCTTGTAACAAGTCTAGATAACTTTAATTATAAGTCATAAAGTTGAAAAGCATCAACTTAATCGAACACAAAATTTAAGTTTAAATGCATTTGATTATAACAGCGTCTGCAAAGTTTTGGTTACAAGTTAACCTTTAGATTAACCAATTAATTTGTTAACATTTGATAGAGCCTCAAATTAAAAAGTATTTTTTTAATTTATTTTTTCTATATGGTTATTAAAAAAGTATATCCGTTAAATGAATTACATGTTATTTTTATAGAGGTGATTAAATTTGGTATAATTATAAAATATAATTTGGTGTAAGATAATCCACTAACACATCCTCACATATCATATAACACGGTGTCGTAAGAGGCGACACAGGAAAACTGAAACAGCAGTGGTATGTTCCTAATAACAGCTCAAAATAATAAAAAAATGAGGTTGCCAAACTGCCGATAAAGCATGGCAACTATGGCAAATATCCTCCCTATTATGAAATCTATGAGAGAGATCTGTGTTGAGCAGTGGACTTTTGATAGGCAGTAATGGATGCTTTAAAATGTTTTATTTTATATTTAATGAATGATTTACACAGCGTAATAAGCTTAGAATAATTTTTCAAGTTATTTATGCCAGTTAATGCATTCATAAAAGTATTTTATCTAGCAATGCGAATGCAACAAGTGACTGCAAATGAAGCTTGATCGAATCAATTGTCCTTAAAAGCCTTTTAGTCAAATGGGCTAAAAAAAGAAAGAGGTCGATAATCGACATTTGAGTTTGATGAGTCGTTGTAATTGCATTCTATTTCAATAAAGATATTTCTTTTTTAATTTGAGGCCGTCTTCACATCGTCGTAACTTACAACTATATTTCGCCGTATAACTTTTGCCACAATGCCGCCTAAGAAACAAATTGCATCGAATAATAGTGATTCTTCGGATAATGAGGGTACACCTGACGTCGAGTTGATTTTATTGTTAGCTAAACGCAATGCTATATTTGAAAAAGTGCAAAAATATATGATATGTCTTCGAACATCCATACGAATACTTCTATGATGGAACGTTTTCTCGACGAGAGTTCTAATATTAATGAATTACGTATTAAATTTAAACAGACCGTAGTTAACTATAATTTGCATTTATTAAAAATAAACCCTATCGCTAAGCCTGACTATAATAGCCTCATTACGTTTGTCTCTTTACGGTAGAATAAATCGGCTTTATTTACAATATTCGCAGTCTAGTACTTTACAAAATACTAGTGTCCCATCTAAGGCTAGGCTTACACTTCCGCCTATCGAACTTATGACGTTTTCGGGTGACATTCGCTCATGGCCTTTATTTTATGCCAGCTTTAAATCAACCGTCCATGACAACCCATCACTCACTGACGCTGAAAAGTTATACTATCTGCTAGGTAAACTGACGGGCAAGGCTCTGTCTGTGTGCTCAGTTATAACTCCATGCGCTGAAAATTATAAAACTATTGCAACACTCATTGATAAATATACGTGGTAGAGCCATGCTGCAGCTATATTAGTAGTATAGTTGTAGTACGAATGGGTCGGCTCGACCGGGGAAGGACCACGCTCTCACAGAATACCAGCGTAAAATAGCAGCTTTACACTGCTGTGTTTCGTATGGTGAGTGTAGAAAACCGGAGACCCTTTTTACTGGAAAAGAGGCATTCCATCTTAGTCCTCACGGGTGACAACGCATCTGCATTTTGATTCTTTATTGAAGATAGATGTAGATGTCTATGGGCCACAGCAACCACTTACCATCAGGTGGACTGTGTGCTCGTTTGTCACCCTATCCTATAAAAAAAAAAAAATAATAATACGAAGACAAGCGTATGCTAGCCTCCGCGTATATAAATCAGATGTTCGAGTATAAGCCATTGCAATCGGCCACAGCAAATAACTTTGATTTATATACTGATAACTTTATAAGTGCAGTGGGCGCTTTACAAAACTTAAAGTTGGATAATCTAGCGGACTTAATTGTTCTACATATCGCGCTTACAGTCATAGCTCGATAATACCTACCTTTGATGATTTAGTAAATTTTATTAAAACCCGCTCTAAAGTTCTGCAACGCACCCATTCTAGTACAAACTCTAGTAGTGCATTAAACAGTCGACGAGGTAATGATAATAATCGTCGCTGTAATAATACTTCGTCGCCGAAGTATCAGACATACGTCAGTACGACGACTAGTCGTTCAAAGAAGTGCCTGTGTGATAATATTGTGCACCAGCACTTATTTAAGTGTGCAGACTTTAATAATATGACCGCTCGAACGGTTTAAATGCGTGAAGAGTAACAATGCATGTGTGAATTGAAAGCTTAAGCCATCGAGTTTGCAAATTTAAGTATCATACATTGTTGCACTTCCAGCGTGGAAGCGATAATTCCTCCTCTGCGCTGCCTCAGCCTCAGCCTCAGCAAGCTGTGCTGAAGTCTACAGCTCCCGCGCCCGCAGCGCCCGCATACTCGCCACCTCTCACCTCGGGTGCGCGTTCGGACGTCGCGCTGTGTACTTCGTTTACGAATGTTTCTTAACATTCACCGCCCCCCGCGCGCGCAAGTCGTTCGCAGAAGACCGCTTTATTATCAACCGCTCAAGTCTTTGTATACGACACTAAGGGAGAGAAACAATTAATTCGCATATTATTAGACTCCGCGTCTCAGAGCATTTTATAACTAAAGAATGCTGTCATCGTTTAGGCGTCCAACAACACGATACCGAATGTACTGTAGTAAAGGCATTTGGTGGAGTAGAAGAAATCGTTAAATCAAAATCGATCAATATTAAAATTTTCTCCCGTTTCGACTCTAATATTAGCTTTAATATTTCACCACTCGTTGTTGATGAAATCACCGACCGTATGCCCACCGCTGTGGTAGACAAATCAGTCTTAGCACACTTTAATGGCATAAGGCTCGCTGATGAATGTTACGGTGTGCCTAATAAAATTGACATATTGATAGGCGCATCCCTTTTCCCGCACTTATTGTATCCTGACGTAATTCACACTAACGACTTGTCTGGGCCCTCAGTTTTAAACACGGTGTTTGGTTACGTTATTATGGGTTCAGTACCGACACTTCAAATTAATCATTCATCAACGTGTTGCACAGTCCTAGAGTCTCCTACCATTGATAAATTAGTGCAACGATTTTGGGAGCTTGAACTGCCTACCTCCACACCACCCATTCAGTGTCCTTCAGACATTGAATGTGAAGAGTTTTATAAGTCGACGATATCCCGCGATCCTAATCCTAGTGGTAGATACATTGTTGGCCTACCATTTAAAGATGACGTTTATTCTCTCGGAGATTCTTACGAGACTGCTCGATGACGATTCATGTGCCTAGAAAGAAAACTTCATGCCTCACCTAAATTAAGGTTGGCATATGATGACGTCATAAAGGAATATTTAGCCAAAAATTATATCTCTCCAGCATCACCGTACGACTCTCATGACCCCGCTCCAATCTATGTAATCTCGCATCATGGAGTCTTACGCGAAGACAAGAAGTCGACACGTTTGCGCATAGTTCTGGATGCTAGCAGTAACACTAGCACTGGGCGAGCATTAAATGATATCCTACATTCAGGATCAAATGTGTAAGGCGATTTGTTCAATATAATTCTAAATTTCCGCCTACATCCAGTCGCTATGACAGCCGACTGTCGCTAGCAATTCCTACTGATAATTGTTCGCGATTCTAATCTTCGTTATCAATGCTTTCTATACCGCTTTCGTCCACAAGACCCACTTGTGTTGTACCACTTCAATCGCGTTTAACTTCAAGTCCATACCATGCATTGCATATGGTAAGACAGCTTATCGAGGACGACGGCGCAAAGTATCCTCTTGCGAGTCGTATCGTGTCTACTTCGCTATATATGGACGATATCGCATTCTCTTTGCCCAATGAATCTGAAGCCAATGACAACTCTCAGCAGCTGATAGGTTTATTAAAGGTGCACAATGGGACCTAATAAAATGAAGTAGCAACCGTCGATCTGTTTTAGATAACCTCCCTGCTTCTCATCAAATTACAGGAGTAATTACAGGAGTAAGTAGACTTCGATAAATCAATGTAACATAAAATATTGGGCTTGCATTGATCTACCGATAGTGATGCCTTTTATTTTAAGATATCTGTTCCCCGTGATGTGACGTGCACTAAGCGGTCCATCTTATCTACTGTCGCCTACTTGTGGGACATAATGGGTTTCGTTGCTCCTACAGTCGCGTACGCCAAGTTGTTAATAAAACAGTTTTGGCAATTTAACTTAGATTGGGACGAGATACCGCCGCCCCCCATTGTTAAGATGTGGCAGACATTTGTTGCAAACCGCGTTGTTCAGGTCACTGACAATTTTTCCGCTGATGTGACGTGCGCTAAACACTACATCTTATCCACTACCGCCCGCCTGTGGTACATAATAGGTTTCGTTGCTCCCGCAGTCACGTACGCCAAGTTGTTAACAAAACAACTTTGGCAACTTAATTTATATTGCTAAATTATTACCCCGCCGCAGCACTGCTGATGATCTCAGTTTCTCTGAGGCTATAATGCTCCGCTCCCTGCACAAGCAACACTTTGCAGCGGAATATTTAAATATTATAGGTAACAAACCTTGATCACCCGCTTTCATTCGTTGAAGGCCTATCGTTGACAACGGATTGATCCGCGTAGGCCTCTCGAAAACCGCATTAGATTACACTACACTCCATCTACACCTATCGCACCAGGCACCGTTGTAATTGTGATTAACGATAACGCACCGCCTCTTGCTTGGTCTGTTCATCCTTCGAAAGATGGCGTAGTTCGAGTAGTAACCGTGAGAACTTCTAAGGGAACCTACCTCCGTCCGGTTGTTCGTATTTGCCCTCTCCCAAAACAATAAACCACGATTATCTTAATTACATCTACTTGTTTAAATTAGCAATTAAGTTTATATATCATATTATAAAATGTTAAACCGCCATATTAAATCTATGTACACATTTTCTCCCTTGTTAAGCAAACTTATTAAATCAAATATGCGCATTGAGCGCACTCTCTCACTCTATATACCGCTCTATATTTGCTTACTATATACTCACACTATATACAATTATAATTAATATTTTTCTTTATCTCACGGTTGGCTTTTAAAGGTGACCCTTTAAGGGCAGGAGGAAATATTAACGCCAGTTAACAATTTAATTTATAAATCTAATAATATACTTGGTACATATCTTTAATCCTTCCTATATGCACGTACAGCCGTTGAAGGCGACGCAAGCGCCACGCAGCGGTAATTAGTTGCAATCGATTAATAACCGCAACCACGCGAGGGAAATTACGTCCTTCAATCTCCTCTTTAATATTTATTATAACCGGACATTGAGTCCTAGTAATTTCGCGAATGTGACGCGCTTTCCGCGATTACAATAAGTCGAGGTTTAAGGAGTGTGTGATATCCTAGAACTGATCTAAGAGTGCGTGCGCCGATCCACGTGGCGGACCTGCTGTGTTAGCTGATACTCTGGGAGGAAGACGAGGCAGTCTCTTACAAGGTTAGTGCGTGCATTCCTCTCTCATCCACTTTCCTTACCCTGCTTGTTGTATGTACCAATACAGTCTACAATTCTTTATCGAAGAAACCCACGTTACTGGCGCGTCCAATAACGTTGGTTATAGAAATTACAGGCTCTAACAATAAATCGATTTCTTGCATAATTACTTTTACAAAGAGAAACATAAAAGGTCGATTATAAGTTAAGCCGCAAATTAATTCTAGGAAACTTTATTGTTATTTTACTCAATAAGTATGGGGACTTAATATAATTATTAAGGATAATTATTAATTAACAAAAAGGGACCGAGGTGAGAGCATTGAGGCACACCAAATGTGATGGGGATAAACGAAGATGGAAAGCATTTAACAGCCACAGCCTCAGACCGGTCTCTGAGGTATGACGTGAGCCATCGAAAGAGATCGCCATGTATACCGAATTGTTCAATTTTTTTCACCCATAGCGATTGGGAAATTTTGTCAAAAGCTTTTGAGTAATCGGTATACACGGCGTCTACCTGATAGCCCCTATTCATAGCTTTCAGAATCTGATCTAGTAATTCACACAAGTTTGACTCCGTACTACGTTTATTAATAAAGCCATACTGCTGTGTAATCAATAACGGTCTTACAACAGGAAATAAAGTATCATAAATAATCTTCTCAAATAATTTAGGTAAAATAGATATTTTAGAGATACCTCTGTAATTACAAACATCGTGCTTGTTATCGGCTTTAAAAACGGGCACGACTATAGAACATTTCCAAATAAGAGGCATGATACCACTAGACAAGGATAAATTAAAATGTCTGCTAACGGGATAAGCAAGCTCTTTACAACAACGTTTCAAAAATACTGGATGGATACCGTCCGGGCCGCTACCCTTATCCAGTCCATGTAAATACCTTACAATATTACAAGGAATGATTTCAACTGTAGTTAAAAGAGTTTTAATTGAGTGTATTGTCGTAGAGGACTCTGACGATACCTCGAAAACAGACTGGAAAAATTCGCTAAAAAGGTTGGTGATTGATTTGCCGTCAGAAGCGGTTCTGTTCTCAAAGTAAATATTATCGGGTATGCAATTAGTAGATTTTTTAGAGTTTATGTAAGACCAAAAATTCTTTGGATTTTTAATTATATTATCTTCAGCTCTATAAATATGTGGCGGCGCTGTCGTTGTGCCACAAGCGAAAATACATCGAAGCCTAAATCGCGTTATCAAAGTTCCGAAGTAATAATTAATAAATAAATAATTTATTTTTCTTCACAAAACTCAAATTAATTACATAGTTGATTGGGGTCTCCTTTTAAGGAAGTAATGCCTGTGTTTGAAACCCCGCTCTTCCTACTAAACATACATTTTTAATTCTAAAACCATTAATGACAAATACTAATTACTCTATTTTAACAACCAAAATTACAAAAGTATATATATGTAAATGTGTGTGTGTATGTGTGCGTGTGTGTGTGTGTATGCGTGTGTGTGTTTGTGTATGCGTGGTGTGTATGCGTGTGTGTGTGTATGTGTGTGTTTGTGTGTATGTGTGTGTGTGTGTGTGTGTGTGTGAGTAAGTGAGTGTGTGTGTGTGTGTAGAAAAATTATTATGTTATATATTGTACACAACAGCGAATTATGAAATGCGGTACAGCAGAAATTCAGTTTCGTCATAGGTTTTCAGCTGCACCCATTTTAGTATAAGGTTTTACACTCCTTGTACGTTTTGTCGTATATGTAATAGTGGATAATGGGTCCACTATTAACAGACTCAGAGTGGTCTAGGAGCGGAGGAATGAAACTATTTTTCTTGATATGCCTTACTATGTGCAGGCAGAATGAAGGTGTTTATTTAGTGAACCCTGCCTATATTTATATACCCAGCTACATCCTTAGGTTTTATCTGGGTTGATGTGGTGATGGGTTTTCAAGCTTCCTCGCTGGTGGTTGAGATGATGATGATGATAATGATGATGATGAATCCTCTGAAGTATCCTCGTTAATAATATAGGCAGGCTTTAGTCGGTCGATCGATATAATTGTAGATTTCCTTCCGGGTATTTGTAATTTAAAATCTTGCTATTTCGCTCTAATACTTTATACGGTCCATCGTAGGTAGGTTGAAATTGTTTCTTCTGCGTCGTTGATGAATGAATACTGATTTATTATTTCCGTGTGATGATGTGCGTTTCGACGATAAGACTTTGTTGATTGATTCTCGAAGTTGAGTTACAAAATCGTAATTCATTTCTTCATTATTTGACGATATTGAGTGAAGAAGTCACACGGTAGTCTTATGCTGCAGCCATAAGTTAGCTGAGTGGCGCTAAGACTAGTGTCTGCACGCGGTGTTGCTCGTAGTCCAAGTAGCACTGTAGGTAGCTCATCAATCCACTTTGTATGTTGAGATAAACGAGTTTTGAGTGCGGTCTTCAATGTACGATGCCATCGTTCGACTATTCCGTTTGATTGAGGATGGTATGCCGTTGTACGTGTCTTCTGTATTCCCATAGTTTGAAGAAGTTTGAGAATAGGTTGCTTTTGAAGTTTCTTCCTTGATCCGTTGTGATGGTTTTAGGTGATCCGAAACGAGTAATCCAATTTTCATAAATTATCTTCGCGACGGATTCAGCTGATGTATCATCGGTGGGTATTGCTTCTGGCCATCTTGTTGTTCTGTCGATCATTGTCACGAGGTAACGATGTCCTTGCGGTGAAGTAGGTAATGGTCCAACGATGTGAATCTAGGCTGCTTGATGTATGCCTTTGTACTTTGCATTTTGACATTGAATGCATTGCTTCGCCAGTTGCCAACATCCACTTGTATTGAAGGCCAAAGAAATTTCCAGTGATGAGTTTTCTGGTTGCTCTAACACCTGCACGACTGATGTTGTGCAGTGCATTGAAACTTCGCGACGACATTCTTCTGGTAGGTATGGTCGCATGGTTGACGTTGATGCTTCGCAGTAGATGGGTAGATGCGTCATTGGCATTGTAACTTGCTTGATGGTCAAGTTACTTTGCTTCGATAGATGTTTGATGTTGTCGCTATCTGTCTTGTGCTTCGGCGATCTTGTGGTAGTCGATTGATGTAGGGCACGTTACACTGTCGATTGGTATGCGACTGAGTGCGTCGGCGACTATGTTGTCCTTCCACTAATGTGACGTATGTCGGTCGTGAATTCGCTTATGAAAATGAGTTGTCTTGCTCGTCGTGGTGTTTCGAAGGTGATGGTTTCTTCTAAGTACATATGTTAATGGCTTGTGGTCGGTAAAACGATCAGGTTTCGACCCTCGAACGTTTTTGAAGTACTTGATAGCCATGTAGATAGCGAGTAACTCTCGGTCAGATGTACTGTAGTTACGTTGAGTATCGGAGAATTTCTTCGAAAAATAGCCAAGTGGTTGCCATTTCCATTGATGTATTGTTGGAGTACAGCTCCTGCTGAGAGATCGGACGCGTTGCTGAAGATAGCAGGGTTGCTTCGTGTGATGCTTGCAGGATGTGAAGACTGCAGACAATATCTGCTCAGGAGCGAATGAATGGTGTGCTTGAGAACGATGACGAGGATTTGAAGTTGAAGTTTCCGAAGGTTTTAGGTTGCGTGTTCATATCACGTCAGGGTCACCAATGTAATAGTGGTGAATGGGTCCACTATTAACAGACTCCGAGTGGTCTAGGAGCGGACGAATGAAACTATTTTTCTTGATATGCCTTACTATGTGTAGGCGAATGAAGGTGTTTATTTAGTGAACCCTGCCTATATTTATATGCCCGGCTATATCCTTAGTTTACCAATAGTAATATCTTTTATTTACTTAGCCAATTAGAATTTATACATTTTGACCAATGAAGATTAATCAATAAAATATTATGTACAACTATTATATGTCGCGCTCCATTTGCCGGCGTAAGACTCGTAGATAGCTTCTCGTATCTGCGTTGCTGGACGGGGATATAAAGTGATGCAGACCGACGCGCGCGTAATCGGCGAGCGGCGGCGGCGTGGGACACATCTCCGGAACAACAAGAAGAAGCGAAGCTACGGCGTTGAAGAAACGGCTCGAAAATGGTCGACGGATGCATGAAGATGGCCAGCGTGTGAAGACGATGCGGCGCTGATGATATTTGCGGCTGTTTCTTGTTTCTATATTAGATCGTTAAATATATACGTCAAATTATCTCGCATCGATATGCGGTCCACAGTATCTCAGTAGCCGGGGTAATTTGTAAATAAATGTTTTCTTCAGACGTTCACCTTCTGCGTTATGGTGGCAGCAGGTTAACATTATTTACTACCGTTTAGGGTTGATTAGCCTGGCTGCTACATATGTTTAATTCTCTGTTTATTTTATTATACAGGAATGCAGAACGTGAGCTAAATTACCTACTAGCAAACACTGTTTTGGTACCAGAAGACACAGCCACAACATCTTTTCGCCGCTTTTCCAAGATGCATGGGTCAAAGGGCAGGGATTTGTGTGCTTTGAGGGTTGTCATAGTAACGTATAACTAACTGAGAGTAGACTACTTATTCGATACAGTTTTTCAGTGGAAAAACGTCTTTTTTTTAAATACATGACCTTAATAAGAGTTCGTAGGGCTCTTTGCAAGTTGAGAAATTGGGTCTTTGCAGCTCCACCCCACACCAGAATGCAATACGTTATGATAGATTGTGCAAGGGACATGTGTATTTAGTTTAGAAGATATCTGGGAGAGTCCAACTGCTTAGTACTGTTGCGCGCCACTATTAATGTTTTGCACATGGCAACACTAGTTACCACTAGCGCCTTCTAGTATCGAGTAGCAGAACTAGGAGAGTCAAGATCCTTCTAGAAATTTCGGACCGATATGTACTCGAACATTCTATATGTTTCTACAGTAGAAGGTTCTCGAAAGTATCTGAGGCGCTATATAAGGCCGGTATAACCTATGATGAGACAGCAAAATAACAGCCATGAAAAAATAATTTACATCATCGGTTCTCAACAATGCGTTGGCCTAGCGCAGCTATATCACTCAAGATCAGAGATGCAATATGAACATTATGGAGTTATTGGTGAAACGAAACCCTATGCACCAAGTAACGAAGTAATAAAAATTACACAACATGGAACTAAAATCGGATGATAAGTTAGTCATATGTTTAGGAGAAAACGATCATAATATAAAACACGTTTTGTCACAATTACAAGCTATAATAGATACTTTAGTAAAAATACAATAATTGTACTAAATGTTATAAAATAGGTTCATATATGTTAATAATTTAAACAATCGTATTAAAAATATTTGCGAAAGATATAAAATTGTAAGTTTATACATTGTAAAAATATTCTAATCGCTTTGACATTTGTAAATCAATAAATTATGCTATTGACTATAGTGACTACGCAGAAAATATTTAAATCCTAGTGAAATTAGTAAACGAATGGCGAGTAATAAGCCAAGTTTTAAATTAAGTAAAACCATAAATAAACCAAAAAGGAACACCTTCTACTTTAAAAACTGACGAACACTCAAAACCTCCTGTTATTTATAAGAAAGGGACCATGCCCTATTATTTTCCGGTAATAAAAAGAACGATTTTTTTCGACCATAAAAATTTAATTTACACTCGTCATTTTAGAATTTTTCACCAAAACATTGCTAGTGTTTTACCAAAGCAAGATTTAATAGACGTAACTATAGAGGAGTTAAGAGCAAAAAATAATGACCCGGATGTAATATGTCTTTCCGAAACTTTCATAAAAAAGGTTTTGAGAGTTATAAGAATATGTGGGTGACATGGCTGCCAACTTCTGCAGAGAAAAACAAAGAGGTGGAACATGTATTTTAGTTAAAAAGGGTATAATGTTCAATGAATTATCGTTCATAAAAAATTATGCTACCCAGAATACGTTCGAGGCATGCGGCATAGAAATCATACATATTAAATTAATTACTATTTGTCTCTACAGAACTCCCCAATCCGACCCAACACAGTTCTTATTTAAGTTGAACACACTTTTGCATGACTTAACTGTAAAATACAAATCTAAAGTACATATAGTTATAGCTGGAGATTTTAATATAAACACATTAAAAAAAGGCAAAATCACAAACTATTTACAAGATTTGTCCTATAATTATAACTTGAAAATACATTTCAATGTTCCTACACGTAGGTCATCTTGTATCGATCATATATTAAGTAACATTCAAAATGCGACTGCAACATTGCTACCACTGTATCTTTCCGATCATGACACAGCACAGTTGTTAAGCTTTCCTATAAAATGTGAGCCACAACAACATGCTATATATTATGTTAAGAGAGACTATAACTTAGATAACATTAGGAAGTTTAAAGAATGCCTGAAAAATTTATCATGGTCGGAAGCATACATGGAAAATGATGCTAACACAGCATTCAGCCGATTTCATGAATTATTTTGCCTTTTCTACTATCTCTGTTTTCCGAAACAACGAATCAAAATAAATTTACAAAATAATAAACAAAATTGGATAAGCAAAGGCCTCAAAGTAAGTTGTAAAGTAAAACGAATGTTAAGATTTAAATATTATAAAAATAAAAGTAATGCCAACAGAATACGTTACCTATCATATTCTAAGCTCTTAAAAAAATGTGTATTTAACTTAAAAAAGAATGCTAATATTAAGTTTATAAATAAAAATGATAACAAATGTAAAGCAACATGGACCATTATCAAAAATATCTAACCCATATGACAAGAAAAATATAGAAAAAATTATAGCTAATAATAAAGTTCTTACGAATCCTGTAGATATAGCTTCTGCTTTTAACAATCATTTTATTGATTTGACCCGTGAATCAACAACACACACTACAGCGAAAAATGTAACTATTAACGGCGCGAATGTCAACTCTATGTTTCTTAGACCTATGTCTGAAAATGAGGTTACAAGGGAAATAATGATATTAAAAAATACTAGCTCTGAAGGCTACGATGACATAAATACAAAAATAATAAAAAAATGTATAATTGAATTAATTGAAATCTTGACATATTTAATTAATTTTTCATTTTCTTGTGGAATCTTTCCAGATGCATTGAAACTATCAATAGTTAAGCCACTGTTTAAAAAAGGAGGGAAATGTGATATTAATAATTATCGACCTATAACCCTAATATCCGTTATATCAAAAATATATAAAAGACTTATTGAATTTTGTAATAAATATCACATTATATCAAACGAACAGTACGGCTTTCAAAAAGATAAATCTACAACTTTGGCAATTTTTTCACTCATAAAAATAGTACTGTCAAATATCAATAATAATAATTTTACCACGGGACTATTTTTTGACCTATCTAAAGCCTTTGACCTAGTTTCACATGACCTATTGTTACAGAAATTGGAAAAGATTGGAATTAGAGGACCACCACTTCAATGGATTACATCATATCTTTATAATAGGCAACAATGTGTTATTGTTACTAAAGCAGATGTAAATGGGGACATAATAACGTACTCGTCCGAATACCGAAACAATAAATATGGCGTTCCACAGGGAAGTGTTCTCGGTCCAATTCTGTTTTTATTGTACTTAAATGACATTATCAATATGACGAAGCATAAATGTATTCTATTTGCTGATGACATTTCCATAATCGTGACTTCCAATAAAAAAATTAATAATATGAATGATCGAAGCTGACATAAATAATACAATAGATACTTTAATTAATTGGGTTGACATACATAATTTAAAATTAATTTAGACAAATCTTTATATATACAATTTAATAAATGCACTAATAATAAACATAATCTTAAACTTAACATTCCTAAAATAAAAGCAGCTAGTCATACGAAATTTTTAGGTTTAATTATAGATGACGATATAAATTGGAAACCACATGTAAACGATGTCTCTATCAAAATAAATAAATTCGTGTATGCACTTAAACAAATAAAAAACATAACAAACATAAAAACCGCTGTCATGTCCTACCATGCATACGTAGAATCTTTACTGCGGTATGGTCTTATAATGTGGGGCAACAGCACTGATCAAAATAAAGCATTTGTCGCGCAAAAAAAATGCATTAGAGCTATATGTGGGCTAAAACCGAATGAATCGTGTCAACCAGTGTTTAAAAAACTTGGCTTATTACCACCATCACTTTATATCTATGAGTATGTATGTTTGTACAGAAGCACAAAACGTTGTTTACAACGGTAGATGATTAAATCCCGCAGTCGTCGAGATCCATATAGACTTGTACTAAACGATAATCCTAAAATAAGAAAATATAATAAAAGTTGTTTATTTATGTGTGTTCAGTTATATAATAAGATACCAAATTACTTAAAAATATTAAATACAAGATCATTTAAATTAAAACTATATCAGTGGCTAAATAATTGTAATTTCTATAGTGTTAGGATTTTTGTAGCCAATATTAATGTAAAAAAAAAAATTGCATGCTATGAATAACCAGCAAAACATGCTGATCTGAAACGTTTTGTAAAATCTATCATATACCATGTTTATGCAAATAAATTATTATTATTATTATTATTATTATAGACCACGACCGAGTCAGTATTGAATTGGCGATACCAGCGAAGACTTCGAAGCGATACAACTGCGAACTTAAGTGATCTGTAGTAAATTGTGTTTTGTTAATAGTGTGGTTTAAAGTTGTAATTAGTGTTGTGTAATTAAAGTGTCAATTTTGGTAATTCACTCGGCAGTTTTTAATTGTCTCGAACCCCAAGCGCGTAACAGTATATCAGTATTACGTGTCTTAGGGTTTTGAACATCCAAATCAATTTTCGAGTCCTACTTATGACATGCTCCAGGTGTGGGTACCACGATAGCCTCTGATCTACAACGACGCCCAGATATTTAGTGTGAGAGACTTTTTCAATTAATGGGCAGTCACAAGCTTTGTTTTTAGCATCCTCAGTACACGTATGAATTTTAAGGCAAAAGTCAGTCTGTGACTGCGAGTTGTTGGTAATGCAAATAAAATTTGTCTTAGTTGTATTTAGGGTGAGGAGATTTTGTTGCAACCATAGAGCGACTCGAGCTAAACCACTTTCAGCACTAGTCTTGACAACCTCCCAAGATTCACCAGCAAAAACCACAGCCGTGTCATCGGCGTACGACAGGATTTTAGCATTTGGTATGGTCATACTGCACAGGTCGTTGATATAAATCAGAAATAAGGTTGGCCCCAGAACGCTACCCTGCGGCACGCCATATTATAACACCCCCGCATCCCCACTAGTGAAACCAGGAAGCTTTACCTTTTGTTTTCTGTCCGACAGGTAGCTTTCGTAAAGAGCAAGCGGAGTCCCTCTTATTCCAATTTTTTCAAGCTTGTGCACAAGGGTAGAGACAGAACAGAATGCTTTCTTCAGATCAAGGAAGACCGACAAACATTTTTTACTGTGGTCGAGTTGTTCTATTAAAAATGTGCTTAATTAAAGAATTGCATCTTCTGTCGATCTTCCTTGTCTGAAGCCAAACTGTGTGGGTGCTAATATATCAAATTTATTTAAGTAGTTGAGTAATCTAATATTAAGTAACTTTTCCAGAATTTTAGATATTGCTGGTAGAACGGAAATTGGTCTGTAATTACTAATGTCATCTCTGTCTCCGCCCTTGTACACAGGTGTAATAATAGACTGCTTTAATGGTGCAGGAAATATCCCTGTATCGAAACATAGATTAGTTAAGTGGGATATAATAGGAGCCAAGTCATTGACTGCCAATTTCATGAAGTCATTGGGGATATTGACCCAGCCTGGAGCGCTGTTTGATTTTAAGCTTAAAATGATATCTTTAACTTCGTCTATGTCCGTATATAGTAAAACAAAGGAGTGTAATGGCACCAGATTGTTATCCAAGTTTGCAGATTCGGTGAGCGATGATTTCAAATTGAGTAGTTCAGTGTTAGTATTTAGTGATTTATTAGTGTAATATTTTTTAAATTTTTTCAAAATAATTTATTGTTATTTAAAGATTTAATAATATTTTCTTTATCATATTGTATTTTAATTCTTTTTATTAAAATGTTACAGTAATTCCTGTAACGTCTGTATATAAGGCGAAGAATGTCATTATGTGGGTATTTTCGTAAGTTTTTCTGAAGTTTATTTCTGTTTCTTATATACAGCGTAAGATTCATGCAGATATCTATGGTTGTATTATTCTTTTACTGCATGGGATAGTAGACACTGATGTATTTAGTTTAAGACTTTCAGTAATTTTAGCTATTAATTTGTTAGTTGCAGCCAATGGATCGCTACAAAATAATAATTCTGATAAGTTTTAAGTCTGTAGGTATTTTAAAGCATTTTCAAAATTTGTAGTTTGTTTAGTTTAATTATCTTTTAGGTGTTTTTGTAATTTATAAATTGAAAGGAGCGTAATAGAATGATCCGTGGTGGTGGTTTGCATAACTGCGATTGATACTTTATATTTAGATTTATTTATTTTTAGCAAAAAGTGATCTTAACAGTTTTGCTCTCTTGTAGGTAGAGTATGGCCGGCTAATATACCATAGTTTGCAAGCATGTCTAAGTAGTACATTCTGTTTTTGTATTCCTGTGGTCGTTCCGTAGTTTGTGGCCTAATGTTTATATTGATATCACCTGCTGTTATAATACTACTATGTGAAGGAAGTGACTCGAGATGAGAGTCTAATGAATTTACAAAGTTTTCAGTATTTGGATACGATGGAGACCGATAAATGCATAATACGGTGTTATTTAGAACATCTATCTGGAGGCAGGATGTTTGCTATAATGTTACTTTTTTTACTTTGTGTTTTAAAGATTTTTTTATATAGACAACCACACCGTCATTTTGGTTCAATTGGCGTATAGTACAGTAGACTTCGTAATTGTTTAGTTGCGGGAGGGGTTTGTTTTGGTTTAGCCTACACTTTGTAAAAATAATCATATCAGTTTCAAATGATAAAGTTGATAGGGTTATCATAAAATCGTAAAAGTGTTTATAAATACTAACGACGTTTTGTGCTACAATAGTAAAATCATTTTTATTAATACGTATGCGCCCGTCAAGATCAGTTCCTTCGCATTTAACTGCATGTGCTATCTCAATTTTGTTTAATTCCTGTATCGAGTGTAGTGAGCCACCCATTCAGGGAATATAAATGTAAGCCAGAGGTAATATTATAAAGGTTTTGCTTAATTTTATATTTAAATTCAATAAATTGTAATAGGGATCATTAAATTGTGTAGATATTATTAAATAAAATATATATGGGTGTAGCTGGACCATTAATACTTTAAGTTCCTGTGTTTGTGAGAAACGAATGGGTAAGAGTTTGTGTAACGGTGAGTATATGAATGTGCTGTGTGTATGTTTTTGTGAGTGTAAGTGTACAATATGTGTAAGTTATGTAAAAAAAAATATTTTGCAGACACACCTACACACAGGTGTGTCTGCAAAGTGATGGATACCCTGGAATGGAAATTCCTGGCACTTGCACATTCGTCGACATCTAGACTGCACTATCGACCTCCAGTCTGAGCAGGGGGTGATGTGGCGACGCTGTCGTCGCGCCACAAGCGAAAATACATTGAAGCCTAAATCGCGCTCTCAAAGTTCCGCTGTAAAAGCTGTACATATATGGAATAGCTCCGAACTACCACTTGAATCGTTGGCCGCTCCCCGGGCAGAACACCTGGCCCGGCCGGAGATCTCCCCTTTTCCTTCCACGGCCACAAACAAATAGGTATTTAGCATGAGGATTCTAACTCCTTAACTCGTTTTCTAAGATTTGAAAAAAAAATATAGTCACTAATTCTATTGTGACATTTCCATTTTTTATGTGATTTTAATTTTTTCTTAATGAATTTTATTAATTATAAACGTGAGTACCAAACCGGGTACCTATTATCATCCACAATGATTTTGATAGGCACAAACGCTGCAATGACATCATTAATGATAGTATGGAATTTTTGTACGGCTAAGTTCAATCATTGGTTACAAATAGACTTTGCCAATCAACTTTAAGTAGAGTATCTCTAATTTTGTTGTAATTTTGCGCCCCGCCCGGTACGCAAATTCTTTTGCGTACCGGGCGGGGCGCAGGATGCAGCTCCCGAGACGAGGCGTGCGACACTACACTCGATGGCGAGCGCGGGATGGTGCGTGTCTTCGGGTAATGATAGCGGCTGTACTCGTGCCACCCGACAGTGGCAGCCACAACTGCTAATCACCAAGTCAAGACATCGACTATTATAATTTAAAATACTGTTACGGTGCGCTCAATCCGTAAATCAAATAAATGAATATAGCTAGTATTAGTATTAGTTAGTAAATTGAAAGACGGGTTTTGTAATTCATAAATTTCTGAGTTGTCGCTTCGCACGCACCATATAGCATAATCACCAAGCAAAATAAACTCACAATGCGGTAAGTCGATACTTAAGTCACATAAATAATCATATAATATACTCTGAGCAGATGCTTGGTCCTTATTTTGCGGAAAAAAATTACAAAAAATATATAAGTAATCTGCAGAGAGGCGCGAGTTTTCAAAGGCGAGGCTGACGCAAGGGATGTCGGGCGCTCCTGGAAGCGTAAGCGGCGCGCGCGGCAGCCCCGCGGCCAGCAACAGCCCGCGGCGCACCGCCACGAACACGCCGCCGCCCATCCGCTCGTAGTCGCGATCCGCGCGATATATTGTGGTGTAACGCGAATCAAATAATTCTGAGTCAAATATACCTGGCAGCAGCCACGTCTTGGTCAAACATATAACATCGTAGTCTGAACTCATAACATTACTAAAAACGTTTTCGTTTTAGTCCGTAAGCCTCTAACGTTTTGATAAAAGATATTTATCATTTTCTTTAGAAATTGTATAAAAAAAGAAATATTTTTTATGAATAATGAAGAGGAATACATAACTTAGTTCAGTCCATATAGCTATGTCTACACCAGTGCGCTTTCTATTTCGCTTTCATGTTCATTTTGCATTTCAATTTTCAGTTCGTCTTGCGTCAAGCGCTGTGCCATAAGACGCATGCAGCTTATCGTCTATACCCGTGCGCTTGTCGCATGCAACTCGTCTATACCTCACGCACCTTGGTTAGGCAAACCACGAAGATTCGTAATTGTCTTCTGTTCCAGACCCACTCCTTTTCATCGTAACTTTTTGACGTTCCTTTGAGAAGTATGACCTCAAGCTCTTTATCTTGTTTTTAACCGGTTTTATATCATAATTATATTTTTGGCTCAGAGAAATCAACGCGTCGTTTCTTTTTATTTTATTTGTGTAATCTTCGTGCTTGTGGTGCCACAATACTTGATATGTTCGATAATCAGTATTGAGTTCTTTTTTTTAATTTAGTGATAATATTTAATATTCTAATGAAGTCATGGCGCTGATTGCACGAAAAAATTGAACTTTTATTCACGTTCCTAACGTCTAAAAGGTGAAGTTGGTTATCTGTGAAAGCGAGGTTCTTCTTTGGTTCAACTGTCCAATTCGTGCTGCAGCGTGCTTTTTACAAAATACATATGAAAGTACATACGTTACTTATAACAAAAAACAATTTTTATAATTTAAGACTGTCTATCTACCTGTTTGTTCCAGCTAATCTCCGAAATTGCTGAACCGATTTTAACGAGGCATTCACTGGAAGATAGCTAATGTTATAAGGTAACTTAAGTAATTTAGGCTATTTTATGTTTTAAGCCCAAGAATAAGATATTAATTAGAGAAGGTATATTGAATGTAAGTAGGTGATGTAGTCGCCACCAAGCTGCCCTGCAGTTTCGCGAAAGTAGTATAAAAAGCAACTGACTGATTTTTTCGTGTTTTAAGACATTTAAAAAAAACTTATATTTAAAAATAATAATTGGGGTTCCGTGCAAAAAAATTAAATCTCATGAAATCTAATCGTAATAAATTAGTAACTTATTATCATAGAATAGTTTGTTATTAATTTATTACGATCATTCTTTAATATAATGGATTTCCGCAAAGTATTCCGCCTTGAATGTATTAATTATCTAAAAATCCTATTATTCCTAAATTCTCTTATTTGTAAATACTAAATGGATGCAATTTCTTACACAGTGTCTTGAAGATTAATATAGAATTTTGAAAATAATTTGTAGTCTATACAAGTAAACCGTTTCTTTAGATTAAAACTCCAGATCATCTGTTTTAGGTTATCTCAAATACACAGAAAAGTGAACTGTCACTTGCATTAAAAATTTTTTTTTTTTTAATATTCTTATTTTTAATTTTCCAATACTGCTCCCATTGTAGCTTCAGTTGATCACAGTTGCGTTGGTTTTGCGCTCTTATTACTGGCCAAGCGGTCGAGGCAATTTTAATAATTTCGTATATAGTGTTATGCAAATTGTATTCGTGTTATAATTTTAAATATTTTTTTTCTACATAATTAAGTGTTCATCTGTTACCTAAGATGATGATGACGATAGAAACTGTTGCTATTAATTATGTCTCTGGTTCTCATTTTTAATAACACGTAATGCTGTAGCGTCACGTTTCTTTACGATGATATACTATGAGAGTTAAGTCTTTTAGGTCCAGCCAATCTATTTACGTATAGTTAGAATCTATTCCGTATCATCATTATCGTCTTATGGTGGCATTAAAAGAACTTTGTTTTTTGAAGAATAAGTATGACAAACACACACACAGTCCACCTCATGGTAAGCAAATGCTGTGACCCATAGACATTTACGTTCATCATCAAGTAAAAAGAAAAATGCAGATGCGTTGTCACCCCTGAGGACTAAGATGGAATGCCTTGTTTCCAGTAAATATGGTCTCCGGTTCTCTACACTCACCATACAAAACACAGCAGCATTAGGTTGCTATTTTACGCTAGTAACCGGAGAGAGTGTGGTCCTTCCCCGGTCCAGCCGACCCATTCGTGCTACAACCATAATAAAGTTGCAGTGCGAATTACGGTATAAGTTATACGTGGCTCTACTACGTATAGCTTATACCGTAATTCGGAGATTGTTGATTGTGAATTTGATACTTAATTAATTCAGGTTAGTCTGTTCAGAGTTATTGCGTGTCGTTTCACCTTCTACTACATGCAATAGAATATTTTAATATCAAACTATTTTCTGTTCAGGTATCTTGTAATGGAGAAGGATTTGCCATGTTCCTTAGTGCGCAGTGGCTCCGGCATGCAAAGTTTCACACGATGTATCCCTTTGCCAAGAACATGGTGTACGTGACACAAATCAATAATAAAAATTGTAATTCACAATTTCATTGATGCCGGCGAAGGGATTTCTCGTTTACTGCTATGCGGATGTTAAGGCGTTTGGCATGCAGGTAAGCAACCTTAGTTTTTTATTAATTTAAGATATTATTAGGAAGGAACAGGAGATTGGCAGTAGCACCTTCCTAATAAGAACTCAAAGTAATAAAAAAATTGTGGTTGTCAACTCAGCTGCTAAGTGCAGCAACTATGGCTATATGGCAATCTGTGGGGAGATTCATGTTCAGAAGGAAGTTTTTAAAAGGCTCTATTAAACTAACGAACGAATGAACATATTATGCGTATATTTCTTTTTTCTACTGTTTTTTTTTTTTCAATTTACTCTAGTGCTTTTCCCTTTAGACGCCATACCAACTGTTGTTACCCAACTGCCATAAAAGAAAGGTTACGATTTTTAAAGTGTATGTATGTAGGTATTTATGTCTATTTTTAGCACGCTCTGTAGCCTAAATGGCTTGATAGACATATGGTGTATCGTTTGAGTTATCTTAGTTGTGGAAGTGACATAGGGTATAACATTTTTCTCATTTCAGTAAACAAAATTACTGTTTTAACTTTCAAGCTTGTTAATGAAACTTGCAATATCATTAGAAACATTGATACAAAATGAGTTTATTTCATATTAGATATAAGTAATGGAATTAACGGAAGTTTTAAGTTTGCAGCGACGAAGTTTTTAGTTGCGCTAAGTGCAAAACTGTGCAATTAGTTCTAAACGAATTAAATAACTTACTGCAACATTATTAAAGCTTAAATAACTTACAGTTCAGAAAATAGTTAGCACTCAAAATTAAATATTTATAATCCTTACACATTTACGTTCTTAGCACAATAATTGTGTTAAAATTTTAGTAATTATGTTACACTAATTTGGTAGTACTTTATGGTGATAATATTTTTTAAAATTCATGATAGCCTGATATTTTAAAAATGTTGAAATGTTCGTCATCTTCATTATAATCTTAGCCTATCGAAGTCCACTGCGGAACATAGGCCTCCCCTATAGATTGCTACATAGGGGGGATATTTGTTATAGATATCATCATGTATATTAGGTTGGAGTTGAAAAATGCTTACTATGGCATACCCGCAAAAAGATGTGGCTTAGGCTTAATAAGCAAATGTGAAAATATTTTTATATAGGTTTATATTTAAAGGTATAAATAGAACAAAGTTTTGAAAAAAAGTTCGAAACATGAGTAAAACTTTATAAAAATCTTTGAAACTGGTTGTCTGTTGTTTCTTAACACGTTCAATCATTATGAACCCTTTCCCTGTCCCATGAATCGTATGTGAACATTTCAATTGCTTAACTATTGCGCCCGTTTTGCTGACAAGGAAACTGTTAAGCGTCAGTTTTCACGGTTCGACCTTTCTGTCTCATATATATATATATTTATATATTAGGTCCTTACATATGAAATTAGCGTTTTGTCGTACTGACCATTTTGATTTGAAATATCTCCTCTTTGGTTAAAAATTCCAAATTCAAATTTATAAATTCGTTTGGCTGGTACATTTGTGTTTTGAAAACAGTAATTCATTTGTGTTTTCCTCTTTATTTTATTCTTTGGCGTCGCTTATTACCGCACAATGGAAAACATGAAATATCGGTTTCTTTACGAGTACGAGTTCTACCGTGGCACCAGTGCTACAGAAACAGCTCGAAGGATTAACGATGTGTACGGCGCTGTTGTCGCAAAAGAAAGCACATTACGTTTTTGGTTTCAACGTTTTCGTTCTGGAAATTTCAACCTTCAGAACCAACCCCGTGGACGGCCGGAGACCAAAGTGGAAAATGAAGAATTAAAGACTATTGTGGAATGTGGATCCATCACAAAGCATTTCAGAGTTAGTTGCAGGCTTCGGGGTAAGTGATAAAACTGTATTAATCCACTTGAAGCAAATCGGGAAATTAAAAAAACTTGAACGATGGGTACCTCATGAATTGAGTGAATCGAACTTGCAAACACGCATCGACTGCTGTGTTACTTTGCTCAACCGACACAATAATGAAGGGATTTTAAATCGAATCATTACTTGTGATGAAAAGTGGATACTGTACGATAATCGGAAGCGCTCGTCGCAATGGTTGAACCCTGGAGACCCAGCCAAATCCTGCCCTAAACGAAAATTGACTCAGAAAAAATTACTTGTGAGTGTTTGGTGGACTAGCGCCGGTGTCGTTCACTACAGTTTTCTAAAATCTGGCCAAACGATTACGGCAGATATCTATTGTCAGCAACTGCAAACCATGAAGGAAGAACTAGGTGCTAAACAACCGAGATTGGTCGATCGCTCTAGGCCACTGCTGCTTCACGACAACGCAAGACCACACACTGCACAACAAACAACCACTAAGTTAGATGAGCTACAATTGGAATGTCTGCGACATCCACCGTACTCCCCGGACCTTGCTCCAACAGATTACCATATTTTCCTGAATTTGGACAACTTCTTACAAGGAAAAAAATTTAACTCCGATGCGGCAGTCCAAACCGCCTTCAAAGAGTTTATTGATTCTCGCCCCCATGGTATTTTTAGTAAAGGGATCAATGAACTACCTATGAGATGGCAAAAGTGCATAGATAACAACGGTGCATACTTTAATTAATTAAATATATTTTACAAAAAAAAAATACTTTATATTCCTCCCGTACAAAACGCCAATTTCATATGTAAGGACCTAATATATAGATATAAGACAGACGACAGTACTAACGATACCTTTGATGATGGGTCAGAAAGAAAATCGATCCCGAGGAAAAAAATTGTCTTTTCACAACGTTTTAATAATTTCATAAAAAAACATGAAAATACTTAAACATAAAAGCTAGCAATCGTACCAATATCCTGTAATTTACAACTCTTGTCTAAATACCTAACTTATCTACTTAATCTACTATTTTGCCACTGTGCTTGTCTCCACCTGGCCACTTTAATTCGAATTCACAGATTAAATAAACCAAATACCTGGTTCGCCTCCCCGCTAATGAAAAAATTACTTAAATGAAATGTTAACAAGGATAAAGTTATGCTTTTTTATCCATCGTGTAGGTATGTTTATTATACTGATGTATTCAGTTATGTATCTATAATTCGCTGCAGTCTCGCTGAAACTGATCGACGAGCTCCACTGGCAAATCGATAACCTGACTTCTGGCGGTGATGTAGGCTACGAAGAAGAGTTTTCTGCATACGAAACCTTGTACGAAACTACAAAAGGATTTGAATCGTAGCAACTCAGTATCTCAACAGCATCAGCAAGTGCCTACAATTGAGATTCCTTCTTTTCTGGTAATTATACCCAGTGGCCTACATTCATGGACCTATACTGTGAAGCCATCACAACAATGTCATGTTGACAAAAACGCAAAAGATGCAGCACCTCAAGGGCAAACTTAAAGGCGAGGCGGAGCGCATCGTACAGCATCTTACAGTATCAGCTGATAATTACGACACCTGTTGGAGATACTCACCCATAGGTACAACAACCGACAACTTTTGTTTACAAAACATATACAAACCCTTATGGGACAACCGGCGTTGCAAACACAGAATGCATACGAGCTGAAGAAGCTACATGACACAAGTGTCGAGACCATACATGCTATTCACAATCTGGGCATCGACACAACGACTTGAGATCCGATCTGGTGCACATTCTCACTGGCAAATTGGACTCCGACACGTATGCAGCCTACATGGAGATCAGAAAGGCTCCGAGCTACCTTCCTTGGATGAGCTGATAAACTTCTTGAAAACAAGTTTACTGCGCTTGAACCTGTTCAAAAGAAGAGACAGACACCTAACAAGTCAAACAATTCGACCAACAAGGAGGCAACAGCTCAATTTAAGAAGGACTTTAACAACACCAACAGGCGTAGTTTTCTTCGAGCATATCATACAAGCACAGAAAAAAATTGCCCACTATCAATACCATCGCTTTACAACGCTGGATTGGTAACACTAAACAACCCATCGAGTTACACGGATTCAGTGACGCCTCCGAGAAAGC
>JAGSMP010001518.1:0-49603 GCA_029286625.1 Parnassius orleans
TCGCTGAAACTGATCGACGAGCTCCACTGGCAAATCGATAACCTGACTTCTGGCGGTGATGTAGGCTACGAAGAAGAGTTTTCTGCATACGAAACCTTGTACGAAACTACAAAAGGATTTGAATCGTAGCAACTCAGTATCTCAACAGCATCAGCAAGTGCCTACAATTGAGATTCCTTCTTTTCTGGTAATTATACCCAGTGGCCTACATTCATGGACCTATACTGTGAAGCCATCACAACAATGTCATGTTGACAAAAACGCAAAAGATGCAGCACCTCAAGGGCAAACTTAAAGGCGAGGCGGAGCGCATCGTACAGCATCTTACAGTATCAGCTGATAATTACGACACCTGTTGGAGATACTCACCCATAGGTACAACAACCGACAACTTTTGTTTACAAAACATATACAAACCCTTATGGGACAACCGGCGTTGCAAACACAGAATGCATACGAGCTGAAGAAGCTACATGACACAAGTGTCGAGACCATACATGCTATTCACAATCTGGGCATCGACACAACGACTTGAGATCCGATCTGGTGCACATTCTCACTGGCAAATTGGACTCCGACACGTATGCAGCCTACATGGAGATCAGAAAGGCTCCGAGCTACCTTCCTTGGATGAGCTGATAAACTTCTTGGAAAACAAGTTTACTGCGCTTGAACCTGTTCAAAAGAAGAGACAGACACCTAACAAGTCAAACAATTCGACCAACAAGGAGGCAACAGCTCAATTTAAGAAGGACTTTAACAACACCAACAGGCGTAGTTTTCTTCGAGCATATCATACAAGCACAGAAAAAAATTGCCCACTATCAATACCATCGCTTTACAACGCTGGATTGGTAACACTAAACAACCCATCGAGTTACACGGATTCAGTGACGCCTCCGAGAAAGCCTACGGCTGCGTTATCTACTGTAAATCTATTAGTGAAGAAGGGCAACAAATTATCACGCTGGTGGCAGGAAAAACTAAGCTCGCACCATTAAGAAAACCCCCGTCTTTACCACGGCTTGAACTATGCGGTGCCCTACTACTGTCTCGACTTATGAAAAAGGTCATAGAGTCAATAAACTCACAGAGTGTAACAATACATGGTTGGACAGATTCTATGATCGTGATGGGTTGGTTACAAGGGGGGCCTTCAAGATGGACCACATTTGTGGCTAATCGCGTAACACAGATCACTGTCATCATGCCATCGGGATGCTGGAGGCACGTCAAGTCTGAATATAACCCAGCAGATTGTGCCAGCAGAGGCCTAACTCCACTACAACTGGCGAATCATCATTTATGGTGGGGACCTATTTGGCTAAAAGACAACGATCTCCCACTTCAAGACCAATTCCACACAACTGTTGAAGAAAAGGTCAAACAAGTTTGCGTGTCACAAGGTCGATGCCATTAATCGGAGAACTTTTAAACAAACACAGCTGTATGGCACGCGTAACTCGAATCCTAAGTTGGATACTTCGGTTCATAAACAATGCACGTGACGTCAACAATGCCATGCGGTCATCGTACTTAGCAACGGTGACCTGCAGAACGCACATAATGCACTTATCAAGGCTACAAACTAATCATTTCACCGACGACATTGCACAACTCAATAAACATCATAAAGTGCGAATAACAAGCAGCATTTTAAACTTAAATCCATTCCTGGACAAACACGAAATCTTACGTGTAGGAGGACGTCTGAAAATGCCAACTTAAGTCAAGAACAAAACATCCAATTATCTTACCTTACAATGACAGGTTAACGGGTTACTGATCGACCAAGCGCACAAGAGGACCCTGCATGGGGAGCCAGACTAACTCTATCATATCTACGCAACAGATATTGGATTATCAGCGGTTTGAGAGCAGTGAAAAACGACTTATACGGTGCATCACGTGTCATCGCTTCAAAACTATCAACAACAACCAACTTATGGGTGATTTACCTCCTCCGCGTCACACCATCCCGGCCTTTCACACACACCGGTGTAGATTTCACTGGGCATGTGGGTAAAGGCTAACAAGCAGAGGAATAAAGACAATGAAGGCCTACGTAGCTGTATTTGTGTGTCTGTGCACAAAAGCTCTTCACCTCGAACTTGTCTCCGATCTCAGCACAGTGGCTTTTCTGAACGCCTTGAAACGAATGTGTGCCGCCGAGGAAAGCCTCGTCACATCTACAGCGACAACGGCACCAACTTCGTGGGCGCAGCAGGCATTGGAAACAACGAAGAGGCATTACAATGCTACATAAACAATGACGTCATAACTAACATGTCAGGTGGGGCATTGAATGGCATTTAACGCTCCTTCCTGGCCTACTGCTGGTGGACTCTACGAAGCTGCAGTAAAAAGCCTGAAACATCACCTCAAACGAGTACTTGGGGATCAAAAACTTACGTTCGAGGAATTTTCTACACTGTTGGCGCAGATTGAAGGATGTCTCAACTCTCGCCCCTGGTGGCGTTGTCAGGAATATCGAAGACCTTGACTGCTTGACACCAGCTCACTTCCTAATCGGCGAGCCTTCTCTAGAATCACCACTATCCGCTGAGGGTAATGACATGACCTTCTCTACAAGATGGCAACTTACGGAGAAAATGTACAAGGACTTCTGGAAGGTGGTCTACTGACTATCTTCAAACTCTACAAACTCGAAGCAAATGGCACTTTCCTACTAAAAACTTAGAAGTTGGGGACGTCGTTATCGTCAGAGAGACAACATTCCTCCTGCCAAATGGATCCTGGGACGGGTGTTGGAGACTCACCCAGGTGCGGACGGCCGGGTACAGTCGTCACACTGAAAACTAAAACAAGTAATATGAAGCGACCGATTACAAAATTGTCACGCCTTCCGTTGGATCCGTCATCTTACACAACTGCATCTTCTGACGTTGACACTACGAAGCCTGCAATAAATACACAAAGAAAACGAAGAAACAACAACGGCAAAAACACTTCAACAACTTTTTTGCGTTACTACTTATATTTTCGATGTGTTGGACCTACTACGCAACAAATGATCAACATAACAAGGCTTAGCAGTTCAAGAGTCGTTTATTTTGACAAGGTGTCTGATGTGATTATTCAAGATAAGTGGAAAATGGTTGTATACTACAACATGACGACATATTGGCGGAGTTTGGACAACATACAAAACTATGTCAACCATTTGAACACATTATGCAAGAATGAAGCAGCCTATCTTACAATTTCATCCCAGTTTCAACACGAACTTAACGAAATTCAACACTATAACGATATCTTACGATCAGAACATGGACCGTCTCGAAGAAAGAGGACTAGTGAATGGAATAGGATACCTAGCAAACTCCTTTTGGTACTCTGGATGAGAGATTTGCCAATCAGTACGTGAAGGATATCAACATAATCCAGTCAAACGAAAATCATCTATTGAATCTCTACAAAATCACACATCGATCATCAAAGTGAATATAATCTTCTAAAAAGAAACGAGGAAGTAATGAACACACAATTTCGTATCATCGACAATCATCTCGCTGAAACGGAAAAACGCATACAAATCAGCCATGACAATGCTATGTACATAACAGCTACCGCTCTGGCCGTGAACTTGATCATTTCAAACATACGACAAATACAACAGCAACTCCTAGACCTAGTAACTGACGTGAAGGACGGGAGGTTGACACCCATCTCATCAAGCAACCAATTTGAAGATCAGCTCAACATCATCTCCGGTCATTTACCAAGCGAGTTATCGCTACCTGTAATGAACACACGCCATTGCACGCGAAGCCTATACAAGCTGGCGCGAGTGCGTGCGCTTAACAAGTGCATATATTCAGTGAAGCTACCGCTAATAAACAACGAACAATATGAACTTAACCGCATCATTCCTATTCCGCAAATAACTGGACACACAGAGAAAACTATAGTACTCACATCTGAATACCTTGCTGTAAACCTAAAAGGGACATGATAATACCCTTGAAAACCGAGATGTATCATCATGCTTAAATCTGCAAGAAAACAAAATGTTATGTGCTATCTATCAACCTATTTACAACATTAAGGTAGCCGATACATTATGTGAGCGCAAATATTAAACAATGGCGACTTATCAACATGCCGCACAAGAGTATTGGATTGCAACGACAGGTGGGTGCGATTACACAATCGTGGCGCGTGGCTGTTCTCCTGTTGCGAAGACTGCACGATGCGCATTTTCTGCCCAGCTGGGTGACGTCACAGCACTTACACGGCACGGGGATTATGTTACTCGGACTTGGGTGTATGCTCAAGGAGAAAGCTTCATCATTCATGCTCGCAACGACTATCACAGCGAGTTGAAACTAACAGGCAGTGAAGAAAGAATGTACATGCGTGAATCAAGCCTGAACCACATACTGACAGACTTTAATCATACATTTGGACCTGAAGATCATAAAGACGCCTTACAAGAGCTGAAAACAACATTGATAAGGTCAAGGAACAGCAACAAACACTGAGTGTACAATCACTCACACATGACACACACAACTATGTGTTGTACACCGTAGTCAGTTTATTATTGTAGCCTTCATTGCATGGGGACATTCCGGCTGAAAAGAAGATGTCAAGGCTGCAGCGCGAATCTTCGCGACAAGCCAGACCCCAACAATGTCGAGCAGCCAACAGGACATTCATCGGAGCATGGGGTCTCGGACATCGATAGTGTGGATGCGGTGATCGCAACGGCTGCCCGTAAACTCAATAGGGGTTCATCGCCTTAAACTTTCTTCTTGTTTATAAAATTGGCAAGATGTACGAGCAAGTACATGATATTTCAACAGTTTAGAAAATAATGCTGATATCGCGCCTGCGCGCGCGACACGTTCACTATAATTACATTTTTTATTCATAAGGATTTTCAGTACAATAAACGCTCTCTACGGAAACGGACACAGTTTTAATTACCACATCCCGTAACGTAGAAGATACAACCTACATTAATATACTACATATCAATTATATGTAGAGGGTCAAAACTCACAAAAACCCCCCTACATCAACCATGTAATCATTAATATTATATTAACCATTTTTATAAAGTCCTTATAAAAAAGGCTTTGTTATAAAGAGACCTTGTATATTTGATATACAGCAGAAAAAAGAGACGGTTGTATTCCGGGATATTCTGGCGTGAACGAGACGGTACCACCATCTATCGGAAGCCCTGAGATGTTTCTGGCATTACGGCTGTCCTTCAAATGTGTCAACATGCGAAATTAATTGTTTTCTTGGGTATATGAGGTGAAATGTGTGGTGGCACCTTTCTATAAAAAGGTGGCAATGATCTTCAATTTAAATCGTTAAAATATTTTGTAATCGGATTTTTATCTGATACGAAGGACATTTCTGATACTTGCGGACTAGAGACGCCTATTTCCAGCAGTACATTATCTAGGGGCTGATGAGGAAGAAGATATAGTATAAACATATTTACGAGTAGCTATATGTATAATTTAAAATAAAGATTATTTAGTTAATTAACTATATTATGTTATTTTTGCTATTTATTGTAATTTTCATTGCAACATCTACGTAAAATTTTCTTATTTCCATGTGTTTTGACTGGTAAAGAATGCCTTAAGGCAGTTCCTAAAGCAATGCCTAAAGAAAGTGCGTCCTTTGTATGTTTTGATACACGATGATAGATGTAGATGTCTATGGGCCGTAGCAACCACTTACCATCAGGTGGACTGTGTGCTCGCTTGTCACGCTAATCCTATAAAAAAAAGGGAATTCAATAAAGAGCTAACAAGTAAATACAAAAACGAAAATGAATTTTAAGACAACTTTTATTGTAAGGTTTAGGCAGATTATGGTAATAAATAGTTGAGTATCTTTGAAATATTATAATTATAACTGCAGCATAGACTCTACAACCTATATACTCTTATTAAGCCAATAAGTGAAATAACTTAAATTTAACATTTTAAAAACATCCGAAAAGAACCCTACCGCATCTCACAAAACAGCTGATGACCTTGAAACGGCTGAACCGATTTTGATAAAACATGTCTAAGAATAAGAACCACCGTTAGAAAACCTGCTTTTAAATAAAAAAAACTGCACCCAAATCGGTTCACCCCGTTTAAGAGCTACGGTGCCACAGACAGACCGACAGTCAGTCTAACTTATAACACCTCTCTTTTTGCGTCGGGGGTTAAATAGCGAATAAATTAAGTAATAATTCTAACAATTCTGGTTATTGTTCCAGGTACGATAAAGATATACTATCATCATCATCATCATCATTACAGCCCTTCACAAGTCCACTGCTGAACATAGGCCTCCCCCAAGGAATGCCACAAAGCACGGTCCTGAGCCACCCGCATCCATCGACTTCCTGCATGTCTTACCAGGTCGTCACTCCATCTAGTGGGGGGACGCCCTACACTTCGTCCGCCGGTACGAGGCCGCCACTCGAGAACCTTTTTTCCCCATCGGTTGTCGGTTCTTCGAGCTATATGGCCGGCCCATTGCCACTTCAGCTTACTAATCTGTTGATTAGTAAGCTAAAGATATACTATAAACCAACTCAAAGCAAAGACCAGCGCGGGCAGACACGCGCCTAGTAGACAACCGGTCACTCACTCAGCTACAAAAAGATCGAGTTGTCCGTTTAAGGTAAACGACCAGGACGAAGGTTATCCTGTCATTGTCTATGATTTCGAAGGGCCTACTCTGCTTTAATATAATTGCTACATTATATTCTATACACATTATAAATAAAATGAAAATGTATTTTTTTTTTCTAGAATAATGGTGACAAGCGTGCACACAGTCCACCCGATGGTTAGTGGACGCTGAGGCCCATAGACATCTACATCTATCCTCGATTAAGAATTAAAATAAAGATGCGTTATCACCTCTGAGGACTAAGATGTAATGCCTCGTTACCAGTAAAATGGGTCTCCGGTTCTCTACACTCACCATACGAAACACAGCAGCATTGAGCTGCTATTTTACGCTGGTATTCTGTGAGAGCGTGGTCCTTCCCCGGTCGAGCCGATCCATTTGTGCTACAGCCATAATATAGCTGCAGCGAGGCTACAGCTCTACGACGTGAAAATGTCTGACTGTAATATTGAATTAACTGGCTCCTATTAAGCTCTTAAGCTCCTACTAAGTTTTTTACGTGGGAGAGCCATGCTGCAGCTATATTAATAGTATAGTTGTAGCACGAATGGGTCGGCTCAACCGGGGAAGGATCACGCTCTCACAGAATACCAGCGTAAAATAGCAGCTTAATGCTGCTGTGTTTCGTATGGTGAGTGTAGAGAACCGGATACCCTTTTTACTGGAAAAGAGGCATACTATCTAAGTCCTCACGGCTGACAACGCATCTGCATTTAAATTCGCAAACGGAGATAGATGTAGATGTCTATGGGCCACAGCAACCACTTACCATCAGATAGACTGTGTGCTCGTTTGTCACCCATATTCTATAAAAAAAAGCTCAGGGGGTTATTTGGATGCTATTAAGACATTTAACTTAGAAGAGTATTTTTTTAAGTTTTGTCTGTCTGTCTGTCCGGGCTAATTCTTCGGAATCGCTAAACCGATTGCGATGAAACTTTTCGAACAGATAGAGAGCATTGCCAAGAGGGATCTAGGCTATATCTTATCCTAATAACTTGAAGAGTTTTTTGAAAAAACGACAAATTGATAAATTAAATACTCTTTGTTTTCATTCTAAATAACGTCACATTATTAGATCCTATCCAGGCGGTGCGGGTCGCTAGTCTATATACTCGTGCATATATACAAATAAATAAAGTTGAAGTGTCCGTTTGTAAATATACAAAATGCGACCTGCTCAAAATTCAAAAACTTTATTAAACATTGTTTGTATAAAAAGGGTTATTATAATATTAAGGAATTTATAAATGATAATAACCCCTGGGAATGAGGTGTTCGCTACCAAGCTATTTCTAATTTGTTTTGTGTGGTTAATTGTGTAACATATATGATTGTAAGCTGTTATTTTTTTTTTAAAAGTCCCGCTGGGTTTCTTGCTGGTTCTTCCCAGGACAGAGGTTTTTTTTCGAACCAGTGGTAATTAAACAAAAGAGTGACTTTCAATAAGTATTATTTATAATCTATATTGAAAAAAAAAATTCTGTTTCTGTTTCTGTTTCTGTTAATGTCAAAATAACAGCTTTTTACTAAATTCATATGAAAGTATATACCTACGGTACTTATAACGAAAAAAAATTTTAAAATGTTTGTCTGTCTGTCTGTCTGTTTGTTCCGGCTAATCTCGAGTTAAAATCGAGTTACTTAGGATACTTTGGGTGACAGACAACTCATCCGCATTTTGATTTGTAATCGAGGATAGATTTAGATGTCTATGGGCCGCAGCAGCCCATTACCATCAGATAGACTGCATGCTCGTTGTCACCCTTATCCTATAAAAAATTGCAGGTGCGTTGCCGGCCTTTTAGAAAGGAGTAGGCTCATTTCTTGAAGATCCCTAAGTCATATCGGTCCAGAAACACCGCTTGTGACAGTAAATTATCATAATTATTATATATTATTATTATAATCCTAATTACAACTCAAAATTATAAAAAACCGCGTTCGCTAACCGGCCGATAAGGGGTGATGGATTGGTATATGACATGGCCGTTGTAAAAGTCAGAATAAGAGAAATGCCATATAATCCTAAGGTCTTAAGGATAAAATTAATTGCCATACCATTATAGCCTACCAAAAGTACTCTGTTGAACGTAGGCCTTAAAAGGGATTTTGCCATAGTTGTCATCCTTGGCAGGCGGGTTAGCAACCGCAGTTTTTTATAATTTAGAGTTGTTATCAGGAAGATACTTCCCATCTCCTGTTTCAGTTTCCCATCTTCTACGACCTATTCAACATTTACGACACCTACGGGATTATATGGGTAGTGTAAATTCTTACGACGCCACTATAAGTCGACACTAGACGTCCCAAAATCGTTTGAGCAAAATTAAATTATTCAATTTGACTCATTAATGCCTTACTTTCTGCTAAACTTGTTTAATCCTTTGTGTTACGATGTATACAAGGCAAGCTTAAGACCTTAACTGAAGATTTACTGAGCGTTTAAATTATTTGAATAAATTCTTGTGTTTATTTAGAGGAAAGTTAAAATAGGTAGCTAAGGGGATAAGCAAACGGATATTATTTGACGTACGCGAGCGAACCGACTTCTATTCCTGCCAGCACAAGAATTGTAATTTTTTACTTTTTATTTAAAAAACACAATTAAAAATTTTGAAAAACCCACGACGGATGTAAACGTTGTAATCATCTATAACGGCTAAAATAAAATTATTGAAAACCCTCGACCAAAAGAAAGTAATAAAAGATACAAATAAAAAGCGTTTTAAAAATGGTTGGTTTTATCGCGATACATGTCATATAATGAAAAATTAATTATGACTTTCCTTAGTCCTTCCTATATTTGTACCTATTAGTTTATCGTAGAGATAGACATCAGTAAAATCAATCTTAGCTACTACACATATTCACCTAGCTACTAATATAATAATAAACCCAAGAAAATTCATCGGGGATACCATTACCATCTCTGTTTCCAATTTTAATTAAAATGCTACTATATATAGGAAAGTTATTACGTGTCTCGTAGAGATGCAGTAGTTTATATCAATTAGAAACTACGTTTATTTACCTACACAACGTAATTTGAATTAGTGACAAACTCATATAACTGCAAAATTTTAGTTCATTTTCAGGTTCAATTTTAGTTCAATGGCAGCCCCGACGGATTTTCTTCAATTTGTTATTACATTAGGCTGGTGGTATTTACATCACCGTGTGTGTGCATAGGAAGGCAGAAAAGAGTTCTACCACTTAGATCAAGTCAATTGTAATATTAAGTGCTGATTTATCAGGTGTTGGGCGGTGAAGGAAAACATCGTGAAGCAGGTCCGTCTGAAAAACGAAAAGCAAAATTACATCATGTGAAGTTCGCTAAAACACGCAATAGGGCAGTGCAGCGAGGCAGACTCTAACATGATCTAAAACCCTATTTTTTAGAGAATAAATGTGACAGACGAGAATACAGTAAACTTGATGTTAAGCGGATGATGCGGCCAATAGACATTTAAATCTATCCTCGATTAAGGACCAAAAAGCAGATGCGTTGTCACCAAACTTCAATGAAAAGGGTATCCGGTTCTCTACACTTACCATACAAACCACAGCAGCATAGAGCTGCTATTTTACACTGGTATTCTGTGAGAGCATGGTACACCCCGGTGGAGCCAACCCATTCGTTCTACAACCATAACATAGCTGCAGCATGGCTCTACTATTCTGAAATGAGAAGAAACCTGAGTTTAGTTGTGCGAAATTTATAGTTTTTACTATTTTCTGATAGCTTTGTAGTAGCTTTAAAGTTTGTAGTAAAGCAACTCTACTATCTAGGTAGTAGAACTCCTTCTCTGCCTAGAATCCTGCCTGGGCAGGTGACCTTTTTACTAATTTCTGCCGTCAAATAGCAGTATTTGCACTGTTGTCTTCCAATCTGAAGTGTATAGAGAGCCAGTAAGATTACAACTCTGAGGCATTCCATCTTAGTCCTCAGAGGGGACAAAGCAACTGTAGCCTTTCGTTCTTTGTTTATAGTTCGCTGCAGGTGTCCATGGACTGCAGTTGACACTTACAATGTAGTGAACTGTAAGTTCGTTAGTCACTTAAGTTTTATAAAAGAAACTCGAGTTTGTTTCTTTGCGCGATAACTTAAGTTGTCCGTAAAAACATTTTAAGATTTCTGAAAATTTTACTAGAATATACGAGTGTAATATTTGTACTTAGGGCACACTGAAAGTTCTACGCAAAAATTTCAAAGTAATTTTTGGCTTCTGAAAAGACGAGCTCATGATCTCGTGAGTCAAACCGCACACAGTCTAGACCTTGCACCATGCGATTTCTTTATTTTCCCAAAAATCAAAGATTAGATGAGAGGTTTGATATTTACGGAGCCAGAAGAGGCCGTGATAGCTTTCTACCAGAACGTGAAAACATGCCCTCAGACTAATGGTCCATAAGTTTTCAAAAATGGTTTGAACAAATTAAAAAGATTAAAATGTAATTGTAGTATTCTCCTTTACCTGTAAAGTAATTTTAACAAAATTTATTAACAAAATTTATATCTGTATATATAAAAAGCAATTGCTGTCCGTTAGTCTCGCTAAAACTCGAAAACGGCTCGAACGATTTTGATGAAATTTTTCGTATGTGTTGGAGTGGGTTCCAGGATGGCTTAGACTCACAATTGGACACGGTAGGAGGTGCTATTGTCGAAATCCAGAAATCACTCGTGCGAATCCGGGGCGCTAGTATGTAAATGAAAAAGATCTGTTTGTGTACAAATACATACGTTTTTAAATATAATAATTAACGGTGATAAGTGTGCACTCGGTTCACTTGAAGGTAGTGGTTGCTATGGCCCGAAGTAACCTAAACCTATCATTGTCATCATCATCATAGGCCTCCCTCAAAGAATGTTACAAAGCACGGTCACTTAAACCTATTAAATTGCAAATGCGTTGTCACCCCTGAGGACTGAAATAGGATGCCTCATTACCAGTGAGAAGGGTCAAAGGATCTCTTACGCTGGAATGTACCTAAGTATTTACAATGTGTTTAAATTTCAAACGAGCGTAACTCTGGTCAGGTCGAAAGGTTCATTGTACTTTTTCACTGAAAGGGAAGCTGAACGAATTCTTTAATAGAATTTTAAATTAACACTATTTTATAAAACTGAAAAATTAATCAAGTGGTACTACAAAATGGGTGAGTTAGTCAACCAGGTTGAAATGAGCAATTTATTGAACAAAATAAAGTAAACAGTTCATAAAACTGAAAAATTTATCAAGTGGTACTACAAAACGGGTAAGTTAGTCAACCAGGTTTGAATGAGCAATTTATTGAACAAAATAAAGTAAACCGTCGCCTGGCCTTGGACCGTTCACGTCAACAGCGTCCCCTACGCGTAACGTAGGTACAAATTGTGTGTGTTTTATTTTCGACCCTACTTCACAATTTTAAACGTTGTCCCTAATAAAAACATGAGAAAGTAGTTTTTGAAGAAAGGTTTTATTACAACATGAAGCTAGTAAGTTTATTCATAGCATATTCCAGCTGTGAGAGATCTAAGTTCGTGCACAGCTGAATAACATATTATGTATTAAACATCTTTGGATGTGTATATTTTTTTGAATTGTATATTTAATTACTCGAAAGAGACGAAACAGACCACACTCAAAAACAGCGGCTGTGGTTCGCCACAACAAATAATGAGTGACCCCTTTTCGTCACGTTCGGCTACGTCTATACTTTATTATTAATAATAATATACGTGAAAAATAAGAAAACATTATGTACAATACGGCGTTGTGCTTACGTGGCGAAATAAATATTTTTTTTGTTTCTTAATTCTTCTATTTAATGCTTATAGTTTAGCGTTGTCGCCTTTCTTGGAGAACAAGACCACGGCAATTCATTATAATCTGAGCGAGCGAGTGTCATAGTTACCACCTTTGGCAAGCGGGTGGGCAACCGTAGTTTTTTATTTTTAGTCGTTATTAGAAAGACGCTGCTGCCCATCTCCTGATTTGTTTCTCTCTGTCGCCTCTTACGACACCCACGAGATGATATGGGGTAGTAGATATTCTTACACCACCATTACACATATTCTCACAAAATACCAGCTAATTAAAATAAGTAACTTTATGCTGCTGTATTGCGTATGGCGAGTGTAGTAAACCGGAGACCCTTTTTGCTGGAAACTAAGTATTCCAATTTTGTCCTCAGTGGCAACAAGACGGTTTGTTTGCATTGTAATTCTTAGCCGAAGATAGATGTAGCTGTATGATGTGCATATCATAGTATCGAGATTGTAATAATATGTAGGTATTACTAAGAATAAATATTTAATGTTTTACACAATAAATAAAACAGAGGCTGACTTGGACATTTATAACCATTTTTCTTTCTTTCAATAAAGTAATTAATTTTTATATATTTTATTTCTATAAAACTTCACGTCATATAAATTTTAATGATTAAACCTGCAGAGCAAACAAATATTGTAATAATATGTAGGCAATGTCCTCCTATTATCCTCCTTTTTCGTTATGGAAATAAAAAATACTTATTATAATAATGTCCCCTTTAGGAGGAGACATATTGTATGCAAATAAAAACATTGAAAAAGGAAAGGATATAGTCGAAACAAGCCAACCACTTTGTCGCAAACAAAAAATATATTAACCGCTTTGTATGCAACGCTGCTTTTGAGCTCGTAAAGCACTAACTCGTCTTACATTTTTCAGGTAAAAGAAATTTATTTTTATCCATATTTTTTGCCACAATGCAATGGCTGCGTACAGTATTCCTTCACCCCATTGTATACAATCACTTATTATATATATGACGAGATGGTTGAACCACCACCATCTCATAATACATACGTAAAGTAAAAAGAAATGTTAAAGTCATAGTAAAATAGCAGCTTTAATGCTGCTGTGTTTCGTATGGTGAGTTTAGAGAACCGGAGATCTTTTTTTCTGGAAACGAGGTATTTCATTTTAGTCCTTAGGGTTGGCAACGCATCTGCATTTTGATTCTTAATGAAGGATAGATGTAAATGTCTTTGGGCAACAGCATCCACTTACCATTAAGTGGACTGTGTGCTCGTTTGTCACCGTTATTCTATAAAAAATATTTTTGTGATATTCAGGTTAATTCGAAGGCTTAAGTCGCTTGGGATTTGCTACGGTCACTTATTTACATTCCTTGTATTCTATTCCTGTTACGGTCTCGCTACCGCTGCTGATGGGGTAAGTATCGCTCCATGAGTTCTTGGCCTTAGGAGGATATCAAGATAGCTTGGCGTTTAGTCCATATAAACCTATTCCTCTGTTTTCTCAAGCAAATTTTTTTAAGGTACAATCTATATCTACCACTGTCACATAATCCTATATTTTCATTTTTTCTATTAATAATTTATTTTAAAAACTTGAAACCTAAAATTACTAAATTTAACATATTATTAGACACACAAGCACATACACAAACATATAACATACATATTCTTGAAATAACATTAAAATCGGTCGAGTTCTGGAGGAGGAAACAAGGGAATGCGAGATGATGATTTCGTCAATTTTTATAAGTATAAACAGTCCGAGCTGCAGTTGTATAAGTCTTGGTTGTCTAACTTAGTCGTTCAGGACAGCAATAAAAGTATATTCTTCAAATTTCTTGCAGCCCGAATATCCTTTTAAAGATATTTATTTAATTTTTTATAGGATAAGGGTGACAAGCGAGCATATAGTCCACCTGATGGTAAGTGGTTGCTGTGGCCCATAGACATCTACATCTATCCTCGTTTGCGTATTAAAATGCAGAAAAGTTGTCAGCCGTGAGGACTAAGATGAAATGCCTCTTTTCCAGTAAAAAGGGTCTCCGGTTTTTTACACTCGCTATACGAAACACAGCAGCATTAAGCTGCTATTTTACGCTGGTATTCTCTGAGAACGTGGTCCTTCGACGGTCGAGCCGACCGATTCGTGCTACAACTATACAATTAATATAGCTGCAGCATGGCTCTACCACGTTATTGAATGTCACATCAAGCAGATTTAAACTGTTCTAGTTTAATATGAAATAAAAGAATAAGGAAAAAAGACAATGCGGAAATACGATTCTAACTATTGTGTTGTCTCGCAATTTGTAAGAGTAAACGAGTTCTCTGCGTTTTAGAAATAGGAGACGATAACCTATCGCGCTTTCCTAAGGTAATCTCCGTAGTTTCATAAAGGAAAATATTATTTTTGTTCACTTTAAGTAACAAAAACTATAGGTACGTCAGTTGTCGTTTTTATTTTGGCACTGAAATAGAGTATAGTTGTGTAAAACAATGTAATTATTATGTTATTGGAAATCTTTTTATAAAAGTGAAGTGAAAAGAAATCTTACAGTCTACCAGATGGTAAGTGGCTAATTCTGTCCATGGACACCTCCAGTCAACTTCAAACAAAGAAGGCTACAGATGCGTTGTCACCTCTTTTCTTCAGACCGGAACAGCATCATCATCATTTCAGCCCTTCACAAGTCCACTGCTGAAGATTGGCCTCCCCCAAGGAATGCTACAATGCACGGTCCTGAGCCACCTGCATCCATCGACTTCCCGCATGTCTTGCTAGGGCGTCACTCCATCTAGTGGGCGGCCGCTCTACACTTCCCCTACCGGTTCGCTGCCACTCGAAGACCATTCTTTCCCATCGGTTGTCGGAACATAGTAGTCCAAATATGATATTTGGCGACAGAAAAAAGGTAAAAGGGAGACGGATTCCTATGCAGGGAAGGAGCCCTTCCACCTGGTATTTTTTATTTATATAACCTTAGGCAACGTGTAAGTTTTAAAATTAATTTACAATGAATAGTTTTGTCTGTCACCTACATTGTAATTTTTTATATTATACATTTATTTTTTATATTTTACATTCTTCAACTTCATTTCATAACTATCCCATAAAATTCGACCCTAATGTCGAAAACTGAATTTTCTCTCACGTCAGCATTTAAGTAACCGCATTTGCCTTATTTTTATTTAAAAACGCTTCGTTTTCTCTTACATTTTACAGTACACAAATAGCATGAAAAACCCTTATTTAAAACAAAATACTAGTTCAAGAATGTATGCACTGATTATAAATAGTCTGTAATAAAAATTGTTTTTACATCCACTTCGAAAGTAAAAACCGTATTATGCAGAACGGAACGCATCTTGATTAAAGGAAACTCTAGAGTAAAATCTGTGTGACAATTTCATAAGTGTTTTGTTTTGGTGAATGTGGCACGGAACACTAAAAATCTTACATCAAAAAATGAATTCACATTACGTTTCGTGCAATTTTTGTGAAGCGCTAAGCGGAAAGATCCAGAAAATTTAAACAAACTCTCGGCTTCTTTGTAGATAAACCTCATAACATCAAAGATTTTATACGGGCGTGTTGTGTTACTGGAATATGTTTGTTGTTGCTTGGAGTTAGCATTCCTAGTGACAAGTTTCTGACAGAGAATGAATACAATACATTTTCAGTTCGCTTTTATTTTTATCAAGTAACAATAAAACGAGGAGTTTGCGCTAGCCAAATTTAAGTCACCTATGTAATATTCAGTTCTTCTTTTGACGTTTCGATAAATTGAGTATAAAATATATAAGAATAACTATATTTTTGGCAAGAATCCCTTTACTCTGTGCTAGCTGTCTGTAAGTCAGCTATGTAATATTCAGTTCCTCTTTTGAAGTTCCGATAAATTGAGTATAAAATATATAAGAATGACTAGATATTTTGGCAAGAATACTTTTTTGCCTAGGAGATCCCCTTACTCTGTGCTAGGTGTCTGTCTGAATAGATACCACGCACTTACCTATTAATGTCACTTCCACTACTGTGTTTCAGTCTAAAGGGTATATAGAGAGTCAGAAAAATTGCATTCCATCTTAGTCCTCAGTAGTGACAACGCACTTGTAGCCTTCTTTGTTTTAAGTTGGCTACACAGGACTGTCATTTTAACACTCGATGGATGCCTATGTTCAGCTTTGGACTTTTAAAAGCTGTAATGGATAGATGGATTGGACTGTAAGTGCGTTTGTCACTTTGGGTTAAATAAAAAAAATTATACAGGAGTGATGACCTGGCAAGAGATGTGGGAAGTCGATGGATTCAGGTCGTGAAGTTGGAGGCCTGTGTTCAGCAGTGGACTTGTTATTGGCTGGACGACTAACTATACGATATAACTACGAACTTAAAACCACGACTGTAGTCCATGTCCCTCATTCACTTCAAGGCCCGTAAACAGTTCACTATTGGATAAGACTCTCCTACTTTTTGAATTTTTTAAATTTTTGACGTCCAAAGCAGTATTCAATCTTGTGAAATATCCAGTTACTCTTTTGACGCTGGTAAAGTAGCCCGGGTTATCTATTACATCAGGACGTCAAACTTCCCAGTCCCTTCGTGTCCATAAATATTGTAAGACACCCGGACGTCGGAAATAAAAATAAGTTACATTTTACCTCCTATCATATCATCATTACAACCTATCAAAGTTCTATGCTGAACATAGGCCTCCCATATAGATTGCCTGTTCGGGGAGGAGGAAATTTACCATAGTTGCTACGATTGGAAAGCGGATTGTCAACCGCAGTTTTTAATTATTTTGAGATGTTATCAGAAAGATGCTGCATCTCTCGCTTCAGCTTCCCTCTGATTGTGCATGTAGGTTCTCCTACATAGGACAAACAAAAATATGTTTAGTAGGCTACAAATCATCGTAATAGAATACCAATTTCTGCCACAGATAGTTTGTAAGGCTTTAGAAATTAGAAAAGATTCTAATTTTAAATAAATTAAAAAATATCTGGGTACTGCTATAAGCATGGAATTCATTCAATAATAGAAATAATTTTAAACCATAACGCACCAATGCAAAACCTAAAGATACTGTATTATCTTTCAGTAGTATTGGAACAAAAATTAAAAATTAATTTAAAATCTTTCCATTGCGACGTCCTAATGCCATGCCTATATAATATGCACCAGTACATGGAACGTGCCAAAAAAGTTAATTTATTTGTTAGACTGGCAAGTTAGACATCTATTTACAGACGTAGAGGCCGGATATTTGCTGATAAATTAAAAAAGGAACACTTATTATTTTAAAAAAAAGGTTCAAAAGTCCAAAAAAAGTTTTGAATTTTTGCTAATAGCTACTTTTGATGAGCCTCGTTGTTTACTAGCGACAGTTTTGTTACATGAGTAAAGAAACTGCGGTTTCTTTACTCATGTGGTTTTGTAGTAGTGTGTAGTAGTGAAGATAATTATAATTTTGTAAATAATGTAGAATTTTCTATTAAAACATTTCTTAAAGCATTACATTTTATAATGCGAAATATTATGCGAGAAGCAGTTTTAAAACGCGTACATATTTTTTAATAATTTTAGAAGAAAACCGTAACTTGTCATCGCTGCTGGTGATAAGAGGGTTGGTTCTTTTCTCGCTCAAAGACTAAGTATGAATGGCTAATTCAGCGAGGAAGCCCTGACTGCGTTCTACTATACCGCAGAGAGTAGGACTGTATGAAAATTAAAGTTTCTAGTTTTAGTTTTTATATTATGATGTTAAATATTTTTGTGCATTCGAATATTTTGTAAATAAATTACATTGGGTGAAAATGTATTCCAAGTCATAGGTTGTATCTATTTAAGTTTATGATACCGTATCAGCTAGTTAACAGTCTTACGCTGAACGTGAGTCTCTTTCAATAGGAAAAATTTGTATTAATCGCCACGTTTGGAGGGAGTTTGGCGATAACGATATTAAATGTCTCGCATCTTTGACTTTTAAGACGCAGTCGACCAGTTTTAATACGAGGTGGTTATGTTGTAAAACCATTATTACGTATTTTGTCGCAGTTTATCTAAAATAATTAAGTTAAAAATGCAGCCTATACGAAGCCGTGGTAGGTTCAGAGCTGTTGCTTGCCGTAAATTTCATAGTACACGAGCAACCCGGGTTCGATCTCCGTCGGTACTAATGAAATTGTTAATTCCAATTTTCATTGCTGATTTACCAGATCCATCCACCTGCAAGTCTGAAATAAAAAAAATCTAAAACATGTGAAGGTCGCCAACACGCATTGGGGCAACACGGCGGACATTTCCTTGCCCTAAAACCGTCTCAGAAATGGGTAGTGGCCTGTGCCTAGCAATTGGACTTATATATGACATTTCTTAAATTTTTATACAGCCTATATTTGTAGGTCCAATTGCTAGGTACAGGCCTCAATTTACTCTTTAGAGGGTTATTAAGCAATAGGTCTTAAGCTGGTTTAATTTTAACTTTTTAATTCCTGTCGTTTGCCGCTTGCCGCTTACTATACGACAGGACAATGTGTTACACTTCTTGATGTTAATCCGACCCGGGTTAATTTTAACTTGTAAATACTTAAAGCCTCAAGGCTTTAAGTCCGTCATTTGTATACTTTTTTTTATGGAATTCAATAAAGAATAAATAAATAAAATAAATAAATAAACCTCAAATTACTAAATTTAACACATTATTAGACACACAAGCACATACACAAACATTTTACATACATATTCTTGAAATAAAATTAAAATCGAGTTCTGGGGAGGAAACAAGGGAATACGAGATGATGATTTCATACATGTTTATAAGTATAATCAGCCCGAACTGCAGTTGTATCTCTTGGTTGTCTAACTCAGTCGTTCGGGACAGCAATAAAAGTATATTCGTCAAATTTCTTGCAGCCCGAATATCCTTTTAAAGATATTTAATATTATTTATAGGATAAGGGTCACAAGCGAGTAAACAGTACACCTGATGGTAAGTGATTGCTGTGGCCCATAGACATCTTCATCTATCCTCGTTTGAGAATCAAAATGCAGATAAGTTGTCAGCCGTGAGAACTAAGATGAAATGCCTCTTTTCCATTAAAAAGGGTCTCCGGTTTTCTACGCTCACTATACGAAACATAGCAGCATTCAGCTGCTATTTTACACTGATATTCTGTGAGAACGTGGTCCTTCGTTGGTCGAGCCGACCGATTCGTGCTACAACTATACAATTAATATAGCTGCAGCATGGCTCTACCACGTTATTGAATGTCACATCAAGCAGATTTAAACTGTTCTAGTTTAATATGAAATAAAAGAATAAGGAAAAAAGACAATGCGGAAATACGATTCTAACTATTGTGTTGTCTCGCAATTTGTAAGAGGAAACGAGTTCTCTGCGTTTTAGAAATAGGAGACTATAACCTATCGCGCTTTCCTAAGATAAACTCCGTAGTTTCATAAAGGAAAATATTATTTTTGTTCACCTTAAGTACCAAAAACTATAGGTAAGTTAGTTGTCGTTTTTATTTGGGCAATAAAAAAAAATTGTGAAATAGAGTATAGTTGTGTAAAACAATAACATTATTATGTAATTGAAAATCTTTTTATAAAATTGAAGTGAAAAGAAATCTTACAGTCTACCAGATGGTAAGTGGCTAATTCTGTTCATGGACACCTCCAGTCAACTTCAAACAAAGAAGGCTACAGATGCGTTGTCACCTCTGAGGACTAAGAGGGAATGCCTCATAGCTTGTACATACTTGCTCTCTGTTCTTCAGACCAGCACAGCATCATCATCATTACAGCCCTTCACAAGTCCACTGCTGAAGATAGGCCTCCCTCAAGGAATGCTACAAAGCACGGTCCTGAGCCACCAGCTGTGATGGTACATGTAAAATAAAAATAAAGTCAGTACTTGCAAGGACACCGTGTTTGATTGACGTACGCCACACGTGACATGGCGCAGCCGGTAATTTAAAGTTTAAAACGGAGCGAAGATTCGTTGTTAATCAGATAAATAAACAAGTTAATAATATCAATTAGTTTATTATCGGTGTAATAGTAACAAGTACGAGTGCACGTATTAAAAATGGAAAGTGTCTTAACGCCTCCACTTCCATTTTGTTTTGATAGAAACGCAATAGATTCGACCTCTGGAAGTTTAAGTGAAAGTTGGACAAAATGGCGCAATAGTTATATTATATATTGCAAAGCCTGCGAGATTGATAAGAAAAATGTATCTATCCAACTAAATATATTACTACATGTGCTTGGGGAACAGTGTCGAGACATTTTAGACCAGTCTTCGGAAAAATACGCAACAGCTGAGGGTGTCTTAACAATACTAGACCGACATTTTAAAACTACAAGAAACGTTACCGTTGAGCGGCATAAGTTTTTCACACGAGATCAAAAACAAAATGAAACAATCGATCAATATGTATTTGAGTTGCGTAAATTGTCTCAGACATGCGAATTTGGTGAATTATGTGATAGTCTAATAAAGGATAGATTGATCTGTGGTGTGACTAGTGCGAGTATTCGAGAAAGATTATTAAGGGAGGACAATTTAACATTAAAAACTGCATTGGACATCTGTCGTGCGGCGATAATTTCGAAGGTCTACTCGGAAAGTATAAGACGTGAAGAGTCAACTTACGAGGTCAGAAATTTAAATAGAGTTAAAGAGGACATACAGGCCATACATAAAGTTTCAAACTCGTCACGGGATAAACAAAGGAATGAAACGTGTGATGATCTCGGTCGGGGCAACAGAGGTGCAGCGCGCGGAGCCAGCGCAGGCCGCTGGCGGGGCGCGACGCACGCCGCCGGCGCGAGCGGCTGCCAGAGCGGCTGGCGGAGCGGCTGGCGGAGCGACTGGCGGAGCGGACCAGCGCCACCACACCGTCAAGGTGTTTCACATAATTATACCCCGTTAAACGACAACAAGTGCATTAATTGCGGGAATGCACATAAGAAATACGAGTGTCCTGCATTTGGTAAACGGCGCATGCGCTGTTCAAAGATGAATCATTTTGCACGAGTGTGTGGTGTGTATTATATAGAAGAATCGGATGAACAGGTAATAAATTTATTAGAAAGCCGTATTGATTGGAATGTTAATTTAATAATTAATCATGAACAAATATTATTATTAAAGAAGTACGTGCTAAAGGGCTGGCCAAGCGTCAAAGGAGAAGTGGACGATACAGTCAAGCCGTATTGGAACTATAAAGAGGATTTATCTTTTGCGCATGGATTAATTTGGAAAAATGAGAGAATTATTGTTCCTAAAATATTAAGAAAATAATTTTTGAACAAACTTCATATAGGCCATATGGGTCTCGAGAAATGTAAATTAAGAGCAAGAGAAATTTTATTTTGGCCAGGGCTAAGTAATGATTTAAAAAACATAGTCTCAAATTGTCAAATATGCTTATCATTTAGACAAAATAATCAAAAGGAAGAACTGCAATGTCATGAAATACCGGATAGACCGTGGGCCAAAATAGGAGTAGATTTGTTTCAAATAAAAGACCAAAATTATTTGTTACTAATTGATTATTATAGCAAGTTTTTTGAATTAGTCGAATTGCAGTCAACTCACTCGCATACTGTTATTTCATGTTTAAAAAATGTATTTTGTAGACAGGGTATACCCTACATAGTTATGACTGATTGTGGTCCACAATTTACGTCGAGCGCTTTTAAACAGTTTTCATCAGAATGGTATTTTACTCATATGACTTCATCGCCGCGTTACGCTCAATCAAACGGACAAGTTGAACGGACCGTTCAAACAATAAAGAACATTATTCTGAAGTCTACCGCGGAAGGGCAGGATTACAGGTTGGCTTTATTAGAATATTTAAATACTCCTTTAGATGAAAACTTGCCTTCTCCTGCAGAATTATTACAGAGTAGAAAATTGAGAAGTATATTGCCTGTGTCTACAAAATTTTTGAAACCTAAAGCACAAAAAATGTTATAAGTAAATTAAAAGAAGCACAACTAAAACAAAAGATGTATTATGATCGCAATGCAAAAAATTTGCAAAACCTAAATGTTGGGCAGAATGTAAAAGTGTTACTAGACGTAAATAAACGAAATTGGATATCCGGCACTATTACAAGAAAAATAAGAGACCGCTCATATGAAATTGAATTAGTCACCGGTAATAAAATAGTTAGAAATAGGAAACATATAATAAAAGATTCGCCAAACAGACATGACACTCCTAACTACAACTTTGATTATGATGACGTTAATGCCAGTGTATCTTACAAGAACCAAAATATGTACTCAACGCATAGAGAACATACAAATAATAATAAATATGTTACTCGATCCGGCAGGACAGTGAAACGACCGAATAGATTTGGACATTCAACATAAACTGGTGCATCATGGTTCATCTTACAAAGTATGTGAAACAACTGGGCGTAAGCAAATAAACTTTTATTTCATTTACTATATTTTTTATATTATTTAAGTTTTATCAATCTACTTTTTAATTGTTTATTTACAATTGTAATTTTAATGAATAATATTTACCGAATCATAATTAGCACTTTTTAATTTATTTTATTCATTTAGTTATTTTAATTAATATTCAATTCATATTCAATTCAAAGTACTTATGCAATATTGTTTAATGGTTAATAGTTCAAATAATAATAAAAAATTGTAAGATTAAAATTGCTGATTAGAGATAATATTAAAAAAATAATGAATTAATTTATTAAAGTAATACTTAATAATAACTTGTATAATACGAATCTTAATAGGTCAAATTTTTATTTCAATCTTGGTAAAGCAATAATTAAATTATTAAAAAACAATGTCAAATCAGTATTGGGTTGAAATGGGTTAGACTTATTGAAGATAGAATTCATTGATGTTTTAAATAAAACTTCTTATTTTGATCTTGTAATTATATAACTAAAAACGCATGTTAATTTTAAGTAAGTATGATTTAAAGGGTTAAAAAAAAATATATATAGATATATAAAAAAAAAAAGAAGGAAGATGTAGGATAATTTCAGCATATAATATACACATTTATAAATTGGTGTTTAATGATTTTTATTTAAGTATAATTACTGTATAGCTATGTCACATAAGTAAACCTGTGCGAAGGAAGCTTGTTTATTTGTTTATTTGAAGGAGAAGGATGTGATGGCACATGTAAAATAAAAATAAAGTCAGTACTTGCAAGGACACCGTGTTTGATTGACGTACGCCACACGTGACACCAGCATCCATCAACTTCTTGCATGTCTTACCAGGTCGTCACTCCTACCGGTGTGCTGCCACTCGAAAACCTTTCTTCCCCATCGGTTGTCGGAACATAGCAGTCCTAATATGATATTTGGCGGCAGAAAAAGGTAAAAGGGTCTTCACGATTCCTATGCAGGGAAGGAGCCCTAACACCTGGTATTTTTTATTTATATAATCTTTAGGCAACATTTAAGTTTCAAAATTAATTTACAATGTAGATTCTTCTGTCACCTACATTTTTTTTTTCAACTTAATTTTATAACTATCCTAGAAAATTCACTCCGTATGTCGAAAACTGAATTTTCTCTTACGTCTGCATTTGTGACCGCATTTGCCTTATATTTATTTAAAAACGCTTCGTTTTCTCTTACATTTTACAGTACACAAATAGCATGAAAAACCCTTATTTAAAACAAAATACTAGTTCAAGAACGAACGCACCGGTTATATTTGCTTTGTTTTAAGTCATCTTAAGTTGCCAAAGAAATAGTTTGTACTAAAAATTGTTTTTACACCCACCTCGTAAGTAATAAATCGTAACGTTATGGAGAACGGAACGCTTCTTGATTAAAGGAATCTCTAGAGTAAAATCTCTGTGACAATTTCATAAGTGTTTCGTTTTGTTGAATGTGGCACGGAACACTAGAAATCTTACATCAAAAAATAAATTCTCATTTTGTTTCATGCAATTTTTGTGTAGCGCTAAGCGGAAAGTTCCAGAAAATTTAAACAAACTCTCGGCTTCTCTGTAGATAAACCTCATAACATCAAAGCTTTTATGCGAGCGTGTTGTGTTACTGGAATACTTGTGTTTGTTGTAGCTTGGAGTTAGCATTCCAAGTGACAAGTTTCTGACAGAGAATGAATACAATACATTTTCAGTTCGCTTTTATTTTTATCAAGTAACAATAAAACGAGGAATTTGTGCTAGCAGAATTTAAGTCAGCTATGTAATATTCAGTCCCTCTTTTGACGTTTCGATAAATTGAGTATAAAATATATAAGAATAACTATATTTTTTGGCAAGAATCCCTTTACTCTGTGCTAGGTGTCTGTCTGAATAGATACCACCCACTTACCTATTAATATCACCAAATAGGAGAGCTTCCACTACTGTGTTTCTGTCTAAAGAGTATATAGTCAGTAAGATTACAGGCTGTAAAGCATTCCATCTTAGTCCTCAGTAGTGACAACGCACTTGTAGCCTTCTTTGTTTAAAGTTGGCTACAGAAGTCTATGGACTATTGTATCCAGTTACCATCGGAACTGTCATTTTAACACTCATAGATGCCTATGTTCAGCTTTGGACTTTTAAAGGCTGTAATGGATAGATGGATGGGTGGACTGTAAGTGCGTTTGTCACTTTAGGTTTAATAAAAAAAACTATATAGGAGTGATGACCTGGCAAGAGATGTGGGAAGTCAATGGATTCAGGTCGTGAAGGTGAAGGCCTGTGTTCAGCGGTGGACTTGTACTGGCTGGACGACTAACTACACGATATAACTACGAACTCAAAACCAAGACTGTAGTCCTTGTTGTTAGAACTGTATAAACCAACCGATTTGAATATGCTGTTTTTAGTACTTTAGTAATCTGTTCAAGTTGGCGCCACTGTCTATGCAACCTTTGTAACTTTTAAATTTTAGTCGGGTTATATCTTCTTGTCGTTAACATTTGTTACACAAAGACTATTTTACTGTGTCCATAATTAAATCTATTATTATAAATTCAATCCTGTCTTATTTTATCCATAATCCATCACTTGTCCATCATTCACATCAGCTCGTATACAGTTCACTATTGGATAAGACTCTCCTACATTTTGAATTTTTTAAATTTTTGACGTCCCAAACAGTATTCAAACTTGTGAAATTTCCAGTTACACTTTTGACGCTGGTAAAGTAGCCCGGCTTATCTATTACATCAGAACGTCAAACTTCCCAGTCCCTTCGTGTCCATAGATACTGTAAGGCGCCCGGACGTCGGAAATAAAAATAAGTTACATTTTACCTCCTATCATATCATCATTACAAGCTATCAAATTTCTATGCTGAATATAGGCCTCCCATATAGATTGCCTGTTTGGGGAGGAGGAAATTTGTCATAGTTGCTACAATTGGAAAGCACATTGTCAACCGCAGTTTTTAATCATTTTGAGTTGTTATCAGAAAGATGCTGCATCTCTCGCTTCAGCTTCCCTCTGATTGTGCATGTAGGTTCTCCTACATAGGACAAACAAAAATATGTTTAGTAGGCTATAAATCATCGTAATAGAATACAAATTTCTGCCACAGATAGTTTGTAAGGCTTCAGAAAATAGAAAAGTAGCTAATTTAAAATTAATTAAAAAATATGTGGGAGCTGCTATAAGCATGGAATTCTTTCAATAATAAAAATAATTTTAAACCATAGCGTACCAATGCAAAACCTAAAGATACTGTATTATCTTTCAGTAGTATTGGAACAAAAATTAAAAATTAAATTAAAATCTTTCCATTGCGACGTCCTAATGCAATGCCTATATAATATGCACCAGTACATGGAACGTGACATAAAAGTTAATTTATTTGTTAGACTGGCAGGTTAGACATCTATTTACAGACGTAAAGGCCGGATATTTGCTGATAAATTAAAAAAAGGAACACTTACTATTGTAAACGTTTATATTTTGGAAAATGGTGAGAAATGGTTTATTTACTCATGTGGTTTTGTAGTAGTGTGTAGTAGTGAAGATAATTATAATTTTGTAAATGACGTAGCATTTTCCATTAAAACGTTTCTTAAAGCATTACATTTCATAATGCGAAATATAATGCGAGAAGCAGTTTTAAAACGCGTACATATTTTTTTAATAATTTTAGAAGAAAACCGTAACTTGTCATCGCTGCTGGTGATAAGAGGGTTGGTTCTTTTCTCGCTCAAAGGCTAAGTATGAATGGCTAATTCAGCGAGGAAGCCCTGACTGCGTTCTACTATACCGCAGAGAGTAAGACTGTATGAAAATTATCTAAAGTTTCTAGTTTTAGTTTTTATATTATGAAGTTAAATATTTTTGTGCATTCGAATGTTTTGTAAATAAATTACATTGGGTGAAAATGTATTCCAAGTCATAGTTTGTATCTATTTAAGTTTATGATACCGTATCAGCTAGTTAACAGTCTTACGCTGAACGTGAGTCTCTTTCAATAGGAAAAATTTGTATTAATCGCCACGTTTGGAGGGAGTTTGGCGATAACGATATTAAATGTCTCGCATCTTTGACTTTTTAAGACGCAGTCGACCAGTTTTTAATACGAGGTGGTTATGTTGTAAAACCATTATTACGTATTTTGTCGCAGTTTATCTAAAAATAATTAAGTTAAAAATGCAGCCTATACGAAGCCGTGGTAGGTTCAGGAGCTAAGCGCTTGCCGTAAATTTCATAGTACACGAGCAACCCGGGTTCGATCTCCGTCGGTACTAATGAAATTGTTAATTCCAATTTTCATTGCTGATTTACCAGATCCATCCCACCTGCAAGTCTGAAATAAAAAAAATCTAAAACATGTGAAGGTCGCCAACACGCATTGGGGCAACACGGCGGACATTTCCTTGCCCTAAAACCGTCTCAGAAATGGGTAGTGGCCTGTGCCTAGCAATTGGACTTATATATGACATTTCTTAAATTTTTATACAGCCTATATTTGTAGGTCCAATTGCTAGGCACAGGCCTCAATTTACTCTTTAGAGGGTTATTAAGCAATAGGTCTTAAGTTGGTTTAATTTTTACTTTTTAATTCCTATCGTTTGCCGCTTTACTATACGGCAGGATAATGTGTTACACTTCTTGATGTTATAATTGACCCGGGTTACTTTTAACTTGTAAATATAAAAATAAAGTTTTTATGTCGATCTGCGCAGAAGGAGATTACAGTTCTTGAATTATGGCAGTGTTACGCTTACGTTCTGATTAAATTATAAGATCGCAAACACATGGAAGAACCCATCCATCTATTCTGCTATAAAAATAAAATAAATAAAATAAAATCTCTTTATTTCGGACAAACATCCATAATTGTTAGTAGGTACAAAGAAAGTTATAGCTATGTTAGTAATAATTAAGCGCAGACACGAATAATTAGTTAGTTATAATTTGTTCTTAGTTAGTTAGTTTAAGTACAAACCAGGCCTACCCGAGGCACTAGGTTTATGCACATGCATATTCACCCAGTGTCCCTAGTAACGACGCTAGTTTGTAATTTCAATAGTCTCACAAATAATCCTTGGTAAGGATCGCTGCTTTTTTGCGACAGCGCATCTGCAGCTTTCTTTGTAAGTTTGTCGCAGATGTTTAGCTTACCATTAGGTGTATTGTTTGTTCGCTTGCCTCTACAATTTCTTGAAAAAAATAAAACTTCTTTAGGCGCGACTTGAGTGTGGTAACGTTTAGTAAAATCTGTGGTCTGTTCACGCAGTATTTTTTTTTTACTATTTATAAAGGCATCGACGCACTATTTTGTATGTATGTGTATAATATACAATATATATGTACATACGTGGGTGATATGAAAACTTTCCGACCTAACAAAGATACAAGAAAAATTTTCTTAAAATTTATTTTTATTCTTCAACATAGTCTTCTTGTAACTCTACACACTTCTCCCAGCGATGATCCCATCTCTCTAACCCTTCCAAATAGTACTCGGCTTGCCTTCTCATTTGACGAAAATCTCTGTCCTCCGAGCGCAAGTTTTGGATGAGGGAACAAAAAGAAGTCGCTTGGGGCTAGATCTGGTGAGTAAGGCGGATGGCCAAGCAGTTTAAACCGTAATTCGTGGATTTTCGCCATGGCAGCCGCTGAGATGTGAGACGGCACGTTGTCATGGTGAAACAGGATTTTCTTTTTCTGCAATGTGTTCGTTTTTCCGCAAGTTTGTCAAGTAATGATGCGTAGTATGGTCCTGTAATGGTGTTTCCTTTTTGAAGATAATTGATTAAGATAACTCTATGACTATCCCAAATAACAGTCACCATCACTTTTCCAGCCGAAAAAACAGTTTTTGCTTTTTTTAGAGCCGGTTCTCCCTTTGCAGTCCACTGTTTTGACTGTATTTTTGTTTCGGGCATATAATGGTGTATCCAAGTTTCATCTACGGTAATTAATCGGCGCCAAAACTCGGATTTATTGCGCCTAAACTGCGCCAACATAACTTTGGAAATGTTCATTCGAACACGCTTTTGGTCTAACGTGAGCAAACGCGGCACCCAACGCGCTGACAGCTTTCTCGTGCCTAAATCTTGATTTAATATGTGACAAACACGTTCTTTGGACATTTTTCATAGCCTCTACTATCTCTCTCACTTTATTTCGGTGGTCGTTTAGCACCATTTGATGAACTTTAGCGATGTTATCGTCAATAGTTGCAGTTTGTGGACGTCCCGAACGTTCATCGTCTCCCAAGCTCTCACGGCCACGTTTAAATTCAGCTGTCCAAAATTTCACTGTGGTAAAAGATGGTGCAGAGTAGTCATACACAGAATCCAACTCATCTTTGATTCGCGCAGGCATATTGCCTTTCAAAAACAAAAATTTAATGACAGCTCGATACCCAATTTTTTCCATTTACACAAAAACACTCACATCAACTCACTCAAACGACTGTCAAATAACAACTACGCTTCCAAAATGGCTGAAATTTTGGTGCGTAACTGTCAAAAAATGCACAACTACATCCACTACACTGACCTCTATATATTATACAAGTATAGAGGTCAGTGATTCACTAGCTTTTATTGACGAGTGCTGCCATCTTCACGTTGAGGTCGGACACTTTTCAGACCACCCTTGTATATGTATATATATACACATGATAATTTTTAGACATTATACCTACAATTTAAACTTACTTCTATTTTATTTAAATATTTAAATAAATATTGAATACTGAACAGAAATAAATATTAATATTTATTAATAGATTTAGTGACGGTGTAAGAATATCCACTACCCCAGATCGTTGTATGGGTGTCGTTAGAGGCTACAGTGGGAAACAAATCGACCCATTAGCAACAGCTTCTTCCTGTTGATAACAACTCAAAAAATAAAAACTGCGGTTGCCAACCCGCTTGTCACGCGTGGCAATTATAGCAAACATCCCCCATATTAAAAGCCTATGACCAGCAGTGAACTTTTGAAAGACTGTAAAGAAATTATTTCATTATTCTTACTTCAAGTCAATCGCCTTTATGAATTACTCTTATTTCCAAATGATAAAATAAAATACGATATTTTAATTCAAATGAGGTTATTTTTTGTGATTACTTTTTTTATTATCAAATGTTTAAAAAAAAAGATGAAATTATGAAAGAAATGTTTACTAATCTGTAAGGTTTTTTTTTAATTTCATTGCGAAAAGAGAAAATGAAAGAACAAAATTTCAACAATTTAAGAATTCCATTTAAAAGACGAGAAAAGGAATTTTATATAATAAAAGATTTTATTCGTTATAAAGGGAAAAAAAAACTTACTGTTGTAATTGGATTTACAATATTAAGAAAGCAGAAGGCCAGCAGTACAGAAAATAAATTGTAAAATGTAAAACGTATTTCCCGCGGGCGAAGTCGTAATGGGTTGCTTGGTACAAGAGGCTTTGAACTTTTAAATTCCTTCAGAGTAAATGGTTTAAATCTTTATATGTGATAGATAAAAAGTAAAAGCAGTATTATTAGGATTTCTATGTCTTCGTAAACCCCTACGGTAATTTTTGTTAACATTTTGAATATACTACGCTTAAAGATTCTATTCACATTCGAGAATCTATATGCTAAGTTTTATATTAGTGTAAGCAGTAAGTTAAAGTTAATTAATAGAATCAGGCGTTACTTTGGGGAAATCCATTGTACAAGAGAGCACCTCCCGCCCTCCCTCAGACGAAGAGGCGAGATATGTGTCGTATTGTCGACAGTGGTGTGTCTTTCCTAGTGTAGATGTGTTACGAGTAGTGATGTTGGGATTAGTGGTGACGGAGATAGTGCACGTAATTGAGGGAGGGCGGGAAATACTCTTTACACGTCATTTTTTTACGCGTATCTTAGCTAATAATTTTTTAACATCTTTAATTAAGTTAAAGTTACCTATTTACGTTCCACAGCTGCATACAGGTACTCTACTGTATACTCTAGTGCATACAGGCGGATTTCACATTGATATGTACAATGCATGTCCTCGAAATATTTTGTTCCTCAACTGTTAAAGGAAATATCAAGTTCAAAAAATAAAAATCTCGGCGTTAAAGGAAAATATCATGAAGAAACCTGCAGTTCCTTGTTGGTTTCTTCATGATAATTCCCTTTAACGCTGAGCACGTGATAAATTAGCACATAAAATAATTGTAATTCACAATTTTGTTGGTATCGGCGTGCTGGCTTGCGAGCGAAATTTACGGCCTGCGCTTTGCCTCTGAGCTATCACGGTGTTAGCATGTTCCTTAAGAATATTGGTTTTTTTCATAGTACTATTCCTACATTACTTTTCATTTGGATTATGATACTGGGTAAATTTAGGATGTGAGTGAGGACTGTCCCATGATGGTCTGGGACATATAGGTTTACGTGGGTTTTAAAAAATTATGCCAATTTTGTTCATTGCTTAAGAATTTGCGACTAATGTGATATTGGACTTGTGTTTTTGTAGCTGGTGAGCAAGCCACTTATGAACTCTTTCACAATATTCCATCTAAGCTCATTTTATTTGGTTAAACGTAGTCCGAGTAGCTCTATTCTCTTTGCGATTCTCTAACCCCTCGGGGGTTACAGGTGTAGCGTCACGCCTGTAACCCCCGAGGGCCTAGAATGAAAAAAGATTTAATTTCATTTTAGGCAATCAAATAGTTCAAATATGTAATAGGTAATTAATTGAATAATAATATTTATCCGTCAAAAACATGGTTGTCAATGATTCCATTTACCGCTGAGCAAGTGGTGAATCAGCATATTTACAAATGGTATTTCAAGTCAATTTCTATGTGAACCTTGGTCCTTATAAGATATTAGTTAAAAAAAATTCAATACATAGAAATCAGTGCCGTGTGTGACCGTCGATTTAATATTCGTTTATTACTATTGTTTTTATAGTTTGCGTAACGAAAATTTGCAATGTAATCTATCACTTCATACCGATATGTGGCTAGTGAATACGAAAGAAACAAAGAGAGAAAGAAAATGCATTTATTTGCCATAAATAGGCGCAAAACATATAAAATTTAGACATAAACAATAATAACAGAGAATTCACTTCAAAACACAGTAATAAAACAAGACAATTAAAACAAAACGTGGAAATTGTACGCCTCATTACTGACAAACGAGGTTAACAACCCAGCATATATTGCGCCGAAAATACAATTCTGACGTATACTGATTTTCAGTGCTAACCTCCGTGACATCCCGGATGTTATTCAGACCCATTTCTAAACTGCTGAGACAGGATATCACGATATTCTACTGAATTAATTTGTAATTATATAATTTACTGGCTGTGCCCCACGGTTTCAACCGCGTATAACACGCGTCTGCGCCTCGGGACATGCGAACTTCGAGAGAGACATCACGACGGACGTTACTTAAATTACATGGTTAACGTAATCGGTGGTTATGCATGGTACAGGTACTGATATAGCCTTGAATACGAAGTGATTTATTTGGATTTAAGGATTAATACCAAGGTACGAATAATGTGGCCTAGTTTATACCGGCGTTACTATTGCATATTTTAACATGAAAAATTAGTTATTGTGACATAACTGTAATAGTTAGACATATGGCATCGCAGACTTTTTTGTAGATATTGATGTCCTCTATAAAACTGTTGTACATCACTTTGGTCTATTGTCAATAGTTTCCGCAGCGTACGCGTAATAACGATTTTTCGGCGTTACTATTGCATATTTTAACATGTAAAATTAGTTATTTTGACATAACTGTAATAGTTAGATATGGTATCTCAGACTTTTTTGTAGATATTGATGTCTTCTATAAAATTGTAGCACATCTCTTTACTCTATTGTCAATAGTTTCCGCAGCGTACGCGATAAAATGATTTTTTTTTGGTATTTTTTTCACACATTGGGTTACATTAACGAAATTTTAATACGGATCCCTAACTTTTTTGAAAATATTCTATTGCCTATGTTCATCATGGATAATTTGAAATTCTAATGGTGAAAGAACTTTTCAAATCGGTCCAGTAGTTTCGGAGCCTATTCAATTCAAACAAAGAAACAAATCTTTCCTCTTTATAATATTATATTATGTAGATTACAGGAATTGTTACTTCTCCCTGAATTCTTTTTATATATTTTCTTAGCATGTGTAATAGGTATTTCAATAGACGTGTTGTAGTTTTTTATGCATTTTCTACCATTTGAAGCTATCACACTCTATATTATAAATTAAAACAATCAAATAAAAAATATTCCATGTGAATGAAGTTATAGGAACAGATAGTAAAAAGAATATAAGTATATTGGTAAATCCAATTGGGCATGCCCTAAGCGCATTAAAAAAATTACGTATAACATGATTATACAGATTTTTTTAAAAGTAGTTTAAATACACACAGGTTTTCACTAATAATAAGGTTATTAGTAAACTTAAACTTCCAACTTTCCGATAATTTTATGTCGAACTTCAATTTAAAAAAAAGTTTGGAAAATCCAAAAGCGCACGACTCATAATGCTCATATGATCATCATATCATCATTCAGGTCACTGCATAAAGTCCAAGACGCATTTAAGTATAAATATTACATCCTACTTACTTTTAGTACGTACTACTATTATCTATTCTGTGCTTTTAAAATATTGTAATAAAAATCTCTGATTATTATTATAATCAAGTGTGTAAGAAATTTGGTTTTTCGAATATTGTGTATTTGTACAGCGATCTTTTTGAGCTGCAGCAAACAACCGATAGAGTGTCCACTCACGACGGCGATTGACGCCGAACTAACTGAGTGAGTGACGCAGTCTCTATTTAGTAAAAAAATAAATTCACACAAGGCTGCTAAAACACCGAATATATCGACATTTCGCAGCCGAAAAAAATTAATTATAACTTAACTAAACAAAATTAAACTGCCATTTACATTCAATGGCTTCCCACATGATAGATGAAGAGTTTTAAAAATAGATTGAGTTGAACAATTGATATTTTTAAAAGTTATCATGTTTACGAAGCCATGCGGCCTTGATAAATCCTGGCTTATGGTGTGGATTTATCAAGGCCGCATGCCTTGATAAATCCACACCATACGCCACTAAAACCCCTTTTTTATGTAAAAATAGCAATTAATCGATTAAAAAAATATTAATAAGCTCAACAATCATTTATCTTTCTGAAAATGTGCTTTTCATATCACTTATATGTTCAATATGATTGCTATATACGATTTCATGCGACAAAACGTTGGAACCTTAATTTTTAGGCCCTAGTAGAGCATACCTGCGCGCTAGCGCTTGCGGCATGCAATAAATAAAATTATATTAAAATCTAACAACCATTAACTTAATAAGAAAAAACCAAATTTTAAATTGGCCCGACTCTCTTTCTCGCCTATATAAATGACCTATGTAAGTTGCAGTTAAAGGGTGTCAACATCGTGATGTTTGCAGATGACACAGTAATTTTGTTTCACGGCACATCGTGGAGCAATGTTAGGAGGAGTCTCGCTGAAAAGGGGATAAAAACTGTAACGTCTTGGCTTGAAGACAGCCTTCTCACTCTGAATACTGCAAAAACAAAATATGTTTGTTTTGGTATATCAACCAGTTCTCGACCTGGCAATAACTTCCAGATTCAAATCCATACTCACCCATGTAACAGGCTACTGCGGGTACCTGCCACGTGTAATTTTGATTATTTGTCACGTGTGACAAGCATAAAGTATTTGGAAGTTATTGTTGATGAAGGTCTTAGCTGGGTCCCACAAGTAACTGCTCTAGCGAGTAAAAGAAGGAGGCTAGTTTACATATTTAAACATTTACGTGATGTGGCTAGTTATGATGTTCTTTTGCTAACCTATAGGTCCCTGTGTGAGAGCATCATTTCATATTGTATTTGCCTTGTGCGCAGCAAAGACACACCTCATACTACTAGAGCGTGCGCAACGCACCATCCTAAAAGTTATGATGCGGTTGCCTTTTAAATACCCCACATATGAACTGTACAAGCGGTGCGGTATGTTATCAGTACGTAAATTATTTGTATATCAGTGTCTCCGTAGATATCACCGCCTTCTTGTGCCTGGTCTTCCTAAAAGTAACAAACGAATAACAAGACTACCCGTACCTAAGGTCAGGACTGTGTTTGCAAGAAGAAGCTACAACTTTTGTGCACCAATGCTCTATAATAAATTATTTTACAAAGTTAAAGCTGTTAATAACAGAAATGTTAAAACTGTTATAAATCTTAATAACCACGAATTTAAGAAAATCTTAAAACAAACTCTTAACGGCTTGAATTACGATGCGACTGAAAATTTGTTCACGAAGATCACTTAATAACACACACACACACACACACACACACACACACACACACACACACACACACACACACACACACACACACACACACACACACACACACACACACACACACACACACACACACACACACACACACACACACACACACACACACACACGCACGCACGCACGCACTCGCTACTTATCCTTACAATAGAATTAGTACCATATTATTACTTTTTATATTATTTTGTAACCAACATATTTCTTTACAATAGTAATATACATTATAATACTTAGGCAATAGATGGGGAAGTCTGAGGCCTGTAGCACAGTTTTAACTAACGCAGGCTCAAAAATAACTGTAACTATAATGATGTAATGTATGTTAAATAAATTTCAAATTTCAAATTTCTTGGTTTACTGGTAGAGCTATAGTGTAGCTGTATTATGCAGCAGCTTCCAAGGATGAAAATTGAAGCAAATCCCCCTCCTACAACGGGAGAGCCTCATGTCCAGCAGTGGAATTTTGATGAAGAAGAATATCTTTGGAATAATGTAATATCTTTTGAATTATATAATATCCAAAATATAAATGAAACACAAGTCAGTGAATATTCGAAGAAATGTTTCTATTTATCTGTGAAAATATACGATCCGAGCAAATCAAGGCGGAGGTAACTGCTGGCTTAATACTAGCTCCTATAATTTGATGCATTAGAGATTCTCCAAGCTTTATAGAGCTTAAATACATTAAATATTTTAAGGCAACAAAGCTTAACAATGTTTAGTTGTACTTTTGTGAATTATTTATTTATTTCTTTGAACCTCAAACGCGGCTTAGACTGTTTTCGATTTTAGCTTTTTGTAATTTCAGGAGTTTATAGCATCTTTTATAGAGATAATCTGTATTTGTAAATTTGTATATATAAATATATTAGCACTTCTGTAATCTGAATTGAAAAAAGGCTGTACATTTAACTGGAATAACCAACAACTAATGGGGCAGAAAGTTTCTCGAGTCAGCGTCTTACCGGCAAGTGAAGTGTAGGAAATCGATGTATGTAGGTGGTTAGAACAGTGTTTTGTGGCGTTGCTTGGGGGAGGCATATGATCGGTAGTAGACTTGTAAAGGGCTGTAATGATATAGAACGAAGAGTAAATCAGGACGAAGAGTAAATGGGGCTTTTCACTATATTCTGCAAAGTCAGAATATGTCAAAAAAGGTACGTATGGCAATTTATAATGTTGTGTTAGTTTCTACCCTACGTAAGTCGAAGTGGATATGCAGAAGAGGCATGAGAGCTCTCGTCAGAGAGAAGTATTTTTCTTGCATGAGAGTAAAATTAATGGAACAGAAATGTGTTTATTAAAAAGTATGTTAGAGATGACTGAATTATTACGTGGTAAAGCCATGCTGCAGATATATTACTGGTATAGTTGTAGCACGAATGGGTCGGCTCGACCGGGAAGGACCACGCTCTCACAGAATACCAGCGTAAAATAGCAGCTTAACGCTGCTGTGTTTCGTATGGTGAGTGTAGAGAACTGAAGACCCTTTTTACTGGAAACGAGGCATTCCATCTTAGTTCTCACGGGTGACAACGCATCTGCATTTCGATTCATAATCGAGGATAGATGTAGATGTCTATGGGCCACGGCAACCACTTACCATCAGGTGGACTGTGTGCTCGTTTGTCACTCTTAAACTATAAAAAAATTATAAGGTGAGAAATTGTATGATAAGAGAAAAGTGTGGTTTACAAGATGTTGTGACCAGGATTAAGAAATGAATGCTTCATTGATTTGGACACATTGAAAGAATGAAGGAGGAAAAAGGAATCAGGTGGCAGAGTTGACATGGGACGCCCGAGATGAAAATTTATTATTTTTTTGGGTCACAATTTGTAATGAGTTTAGGAACGATGCTTTTTTATCAACTCTCGAGGAACAGATTTAATTTCTATTAAACATATTATCAAATTACATTTTATATTATATCTTAATGTACATAATAAATATTTTCCCACAAGTACGTTTATAGATTTGTAGCCTGTGTCGCGTCTAATTCAAGCCATTAATATTCATCAAAAAGGGAAGATCTGATATATCGCGAGCATTTATATAGAATAAGGGTAACAAACGAGCACACAGTCCACCAGGTGGTAAAAGGATGCTGTGGCCCTATAGACATCTTCATTCATCCTCGATTAAGAATCAAAATGGCGATGCATTGTCACCCCTGAGGACTAAGATGGAATGCCTCGTTTACAGTAAAAAGGGTCTCCAGTTCCCTACACTCACCATACGAAACACAGCAGTATTAAACTGCTATCTGGGCCTACCCTGGTCAAACTGACCCATTCGTGCTACAACTATAAAATAGCTGCAGCGTGGCTCTACCACGCATAGAATACCGTAGATGAGTGCACGAAAGACACTAGCCTGAGTAACGTTCTAAACGTTTATTCACATTTGACGGTTTTTGTAACGCAGACTAGCTAATTTGGATTGGCTACATGAACGCTTAATTGCAGCAGTTATTGGGTAATATTTACGACATCATTTACGCTTACGATATTTAGAACGGCGTACAAAAAATAAGGCGTCTGGTAAGTTATTAAAATGTTATAGTAGTTAAAAGTACAGTTTATACAATAATGTTGTAAGCTAAAGTAGCCTAAAGTAAAGTCCAGTACCGTCTCCTATATATGACAGATGTCCCATTAGCAGCATATATACGTCCCAATGATGGGCACAGGCCTCTTCTTATTTCTTATATTTTTTGGGGCAAGACAATGTCGTCCGCCTTGCCCCAATGCGTGTTAGTGGACTTCACATGTTTCCTCACGATTTTTTTTCACAATTGATCACGTGGTAAGTCGGAATTCTAAATTGCAATTAACAATTTCATTGGTGCCGGTGTGGATCGAACCTGGGTTGCTCGCGTACTATGAAATTTAGTAATAAGTTTTCAGGGAATATTGAACCGTATTAAAATGCAATAATTGATGGAATCACTTTGCATCGCTTAGGAAGGTTATCAATTTAGACCCTGAGTCTGACAAATGTTATTCATACGGTGGCAATACTGCATAATATATCATCGGCAATTTTTAAAGAATTTATTTACATGATGCAATTTTTTCTTACTAATTAACATTAAAAGCAAACCTTTCGTAACGTTATAACGTAGATTGAATCCATTCTTTGGCATAAAAATACTTTGTTTATTAATTTAAGATAATAACAATTTACTACCTAACAAATAAGTTTTATAGTTAAACGATATAAACCCATCTAAATGAATAAAAAAAAATCGCAAAAGTGAACACACTTGGAAAGTGAAATAAGTTTAAATGTACCCTTCTTCATTTGAAGATTTTTGAAATTTATGAATTATTACTAGCCGTTAATCTTAACTGCCATCGGCATTTTCCAATTCAGTATTTTACTGCCAACTTGGCTTGCTCTTAAAGCCAAGAAAAGTAAAACAACGCATTGATTTATAATGCTTGACTTATAGCATTTTAATAGGGTCGCTTTGTTAAAATTCCACCGTAATTCATTTAATTCTTAAGTTTGTGTATTAAGAAAGCTGTATTTCACTTTCAACTGCACATTTCACTTTCGACTGCACGATATAACACAAAAATAAACGCTTCTTTTTTACAAAATATCAACGTAAAATATCAACATAATGTTGCAGTCTTCTATATTCGACACTCACCATACCATACCCAATATGGTATGGTGAGTGTCGAATCTAGAAGATACTTTTTAATGGTAACGGACATTCCACATTAACCCTTAGGGATGACAACGCATCTGTATTTTGATTTTTAATCAACTATATAAGTGTCTATGGGACATAGAATATACTTATCAGGTAGACTGGGTGCTCTTTTATCGCCCTAAATTATATAACAAAGGTTGATTAATTTTGAATTAAGGATCCAAACTCTGCAGATCTCCGGCTCTGTTTATCAAGTAATGATTATATCAAGAATGGGAAGCGGCATCCCAAACTTAATATACTTAGTCTTACTTATTCGTACCTTGCCAAATAATGAAATGATTATTTCCCACGTGCTTGGCGGTGAAGGAAAACATCGAGAGAAATACACCGCAGTAATAAACAGATTCTAATTTGCCACCACTTCTAGAAAATGAAGACAAATCGAGACTAGAGATTGTACTTTGTCCCTGGTGTCTGACATCGGAAATAACGCAGGCTGAGGCGAGAAATTGCGTTCAATTATACTCTCTTTCTTTGAACATTTCTTATGAGTGAGAATAATTTTATTCTAATTGAAGCAGTAAGTTATTTGAGTGAAAATCGTTAAATGAAAGCAGCGTGTTTACATTTTTAAATTAACCTAAATAAAAGTAGAGTATCATCCTGTGTAAGTTCTATGGCTGGATAATGGTCTCCCCTTAAAAAGCTGCGATTGCCAAGTATGGCAACTATGACAAATATCGTATCCTCCTCTATAAGATAATCTATGGTGAAGGCCTATGTTCCGCAGTGGACTTTGTAGTGAATGAATAAATTAATATTGATCTAACGCTTTATCGATTTAACTATAAAGAAATATGTATATATGTGCAGTACCTGAGACAATGTGATAATCATATGATTAAGGCATCTGTTCAAAGCGTTTGGCTGAGCGTGAGTAGAGGACCCCACTCGAGATGCTATATAATAGAAGAGCGTATATTTGTCCTTCACACTGAGTATTAAACTCCGAATGAGGCCTTACCATAACATGTCCCAAACTAGTAGTTTTTTACTTAATAGAAACCAGTACTTGACTATTTATGACTTTTTGGCATTCCATGTTCAGCAGTGGACTTGTGAATGGCTGTAATTATGATGATGATGACTTGAATATTATACAACCATGGTGACAAATACTCTTGTACAATTTTTGCTTCTGGCATCTCATTAATTTAGTAGTTATTTTGGTTCGTTCTTACATCGTAGAGTTACGTTGCAGCTGTATTATGTTTGCAATACTGAGTTGTCACGACTGGAAAGGACCATGCTCTCACAGAATACCAGCGTTAAGTACGTAGCAGATCTTGATGTTATTGTGTTTCGATTGGTGAGTGTCGAGAACTGGAGGCCCTTTTAGTGGTAACGAGGTATTCCATGTTAGTCCGCAGGGATAACAAAGCAATTGCATTTAAATTCTTAAGCAAGGATAAAACAAGTGTCTATGGTCAACAGCCATAGCATCCATATACTTCCACGTGAACTGTAAGCTCGTATGTCACTCTTACTTGTATAAAAATTTGTGATCTCAGGATCCGTAACTCAGTAATGTGACATTTCGTGATCACTAAGCTACTTATCTCATGCAGTTGCTTACATAGATTGTAGCCTGGTCATAAATGGTTTTGAGTGCTTAGTATATTGGTTTACGCCGTTCCTTTTAACAAGCTATATTTTAGTAACAAGATCCCTCAGAAATGGAGATTAATATTTACCCATTTTTACCCATTTAATAATAAATATGTAAAATGGTTCCCTAAAGTGTCAACGACAGTGTGGTCAATATTTACTATCGTTTTAGTTGTGCATTGTCATATTTTAATATATGGACCGCTAACCTAGCGGTAAGTGTAGATAACTGTGATTGTCTCGATCGTCTAGTTTTTGTAAGTGGACCGCTAATCATATGGTCCCAGGTTCAAATCAGGCCAAAATTGTTAATTGGGTTTACTTTCACAAGTAAACTCAAAATTCTCAATAGCAGCCCAGGTTCAAAAATCTGCCGTTGTTTCACTGGGGTGAAATCTCGGAAAGCATGTAAAGCCGTTATATGTTTTCATTAACATATTTAATTAAAAAATCTTTAAAATCGGGTCACAATTGGCAAAGATATTACATAATATACATACAAAAAAAATTACAGTCGGGTTGTGAACTTTCACTTTTGAAGTCGGTTAAAAACGGTTTTCTTAGTAAATCTTTGTTTTTTGTAACAATTGCAGTTTTTATACCATATTACCTACACTTCTCTACCGCCACCAATCAGAGGCTATATATTAAATGAAATATTTAATAAGTATTTTTTTATTTATATTTCAATAAACTTATTCAAGCTTTGAATAAAACTATTTTTACGGATTTTATCGCGTTTAGTTTACTTATTTTAATTCCCGCCGTTTCGGGTGCTTTACAGCAACCCATGGTCACGGGGGGGGACTGAGATGTTTGACGTCCCGATGTCATAATCTTATAAGAAATCATTATTCAAGCTTGATGAACTAATTAAACTAATTATATAACAGTGAGCATTTATGTCACTGCAATATTTATCTTAAGCGTAATTGTTGGATTCCGAGAGAAGTTGAATGTCTGAATCGACCATTACATTTAAAATGGAATCTATTAAATAGTTGACAAATTTTCTTTAATTCAAGCAAATGTACGAAAGGCTGTTGTATTATTTTTATCATTGAATTTAATAGTAAAAGTAAGAACAGCGTCACATGTTTATAAAAAACTATCTGTAATCTACAGGCTCACAGAATTCCAAAAACATGCACAAATAAGTCCTCAGAATCAAAAACCATTCATTAAACCTTAGACAAACATAGAAAGATAAACAAAACACTGTATACATTTCTAGTGAATCCAAAGACCATGCTCAAATTCTTGACACGCACTCATACACACATCTTTCTTATTTCTTTCTTAAATAGCCGTAAAGTTCACTGCAGGACGCATATATGCATCAAAACCATGTCGTTGGTTGCAATTGATGTTAGATGCACATGTCTGAGTGCTTGTTCTTACATTAAGTTGAGCATGGTTGTGTCTTGGTTTTGCGTTACTAAAATGTACGGCAGCGCTTCACTTTCTCTTTTATAGAACTGAGAATTAAAGTGAAAATATTAAAACCGTCATCAAAAACTAAAAACACATCATTTAATAGCTTTCATAGTCAGTAGCACCGAATGAAAAATGAAATTATTATTTAGCTTTTGATATCTGCTTTACTTGTAGAAGTTTAATAATTGAACCTTTTGAGTGGGCTAAGGATATCATAAGCTCAAGATAACTATGTGAATGTCGTCTAAATATGTACATTTAGATTTGATTTCCCTTTCCCACCCTTGAGGTTGATAGCTTAACTAATACAAAGAATAATTAAATCTAGTTCACAATTGGTAAATATATGTCAACACACATGGGTAAGGCCGTAGATTTTGCCACTGTTCGAAAGAAAAAAATGTCCCGGATTTTGACTGCTTATAAAAAACAAAGTAGTTGGTAAATTGCAACACTAATCAGTTTTTGTCCGGCAAAATGCCCTTCAAAACTTTCTTTTTTTTCCTTTAATAGAATCATTCTTTTTTCTATTTTATCTTTTTTTTTCAAGTACTGTTTATGCTAGTCCGGAATCACTATTCCCTATAGCCATATCATTGGACCGGCACAAAGCCCTGCAATGATAGTAAGAACCATTTTTTTTTTTCTTATTCTTTTTTTTCATTTTAGTATAGAGCAATTACAGTTCGACCATACCGCAAACATGTCCCTGTCACAATCACACAGTAGTGTAACGTGAGGAACGTAGTGACATGATAATACCAAAGTATGCAAACCAACAGCAACACGACACACCCTAGTGTAACACAGATCAGCCTCCCAGCAACATCATCTTCCTTTCCTGCACTAGAAGAATTACTCCGCTAGAGTGATGCAACCTCTCTATATTTTCTAGACGCGCAGACACGGCCACCTCCGACTGTCGCACGTCCTCGTGCGGTTGGCAGTAAACAGCATATGGTTTATCAGTTATCACCACCTGCTAACAGATATTAACACTTGTTACATAGTACATTAAGAAATAATAAAAGTACTTGCGGGTATCTTTATTATAAATCGAACAAAAGGATTTATTTTTGGGCTTAAATCATTTCACTTTAAATCTTTTCTCTACACTTTAATGATACGTCAATATCGTAAGTAAGACAGCAAATTTCATTACGGCATTTAACATAAAATTGAGTCATCAATGTGAAATTGCATTATTATAGGTCTTTCACAAATGTAATAATCTTCATACTATTCGAAGATTATATTTGGGCAATAATGGGGACTTTATCCCACTTCTGATGTAGAAAGGTTGTTAAGAATAATAATTAATTCGTTTGCACGAATTAATTATCCAACAAGTCATGGATAAGCTAGTAACGGAATACGACAAGCGTACCGATCCACGCCAGAACCAAGACTGCCCTAACGGTGGCCGCTCCGTCCGTTTTATACAACCAGAACGGGCGCCACCGCAGGTGCATTGGCGCAGGTGTGCGGTGCACGTGTTGTTTACAAGAATTCTGTCTAGCTACACCGACGCCGCCGCACGTGCAATGGTGCTGGTGCCGTCATATATATATTATATTTATACTTATTTGTATATTATATATTTATTACTAAAAAGGGATACCACTGAGATTTTTATCCTATTTCTAAAAGTGTTAGCTTATATCATATAACATGGTTCAAAGACACCGTGGAACGAAACGCTATTTTGACATTGACTTCCGTGCTGGGTAATAACCGACGGCCATATTATCATAATATAAGCATCATATCTATGTCTGTGCCGGCGGCCGAGTATTACTTTACGGCATCGACATTCGTCACGCTGCTGTTTTTTGTACTTATTTGTGGATTTCATCGCACTGTGCGAAGACAATAACTAGCCGAGACAGGAGCAGATGTGCGCCAACTTTGATATTTGTGGATTTCTCAAGAGGTGAGTATCTTATCTTATGGAACGCGAAGAATTCAACTGTACAAAACCTACAATTGATTTAAAGTTTCAAACTTTTATGTGAAATATTTCTTATTTTTGTCACTGTCGAAGTTCTAGTCCAAAAATATTATACTACGGAAACGAAAACTACTAATTTTCGTTTATAATGTATTACATTTTATTTTATTTTTACTGAATATTGAGATATGGTACGATTTTATAGAAATAATAATAAACGACCCACACCCACAGACACTTAACGATCTATACATGTTTTAGTACTTAATTATTTTAAGTTTGTAAATATACTAATAAATATCCCTTCATATTATTAACAATTTCATATGTCAATGTCTAATCAATGCAACAAGTGTTGGATTATATTATACAGGTTAGCCAAATATTCCACATTATGTATTTAATTCGCCAATGATATTCGAAAATGAAAACTGACGAGTTTAATTAAAAGTATATGTGAGTGTATAATACAAGTTTACTTTTGCTCCTAGAATTTTGGAAAATCTATAATTTATGTTGAATTACCTAAAACAAATGACAAACATAATTCTTATTAGTATGTTAAAAGGTTAAAAGTGTCAAAGTATTGAAGTGTTATGTTATTGATAAAATCTAATTTAATTAATAGATAAAATAAAATCACACAAAATATACACAAATATACACAAATCTATGTTAAAAGTGTCTGTCAGAGTAACTATATCCACAACCGTTACATCCTATCAAAAGCCCATTGCTGAACATAGACCTTCCCTCAAATTTCCTCAAAGGAGGATACTTGCTATAGTTGCCATGCTTAGTAGACGAGTCGCCAACCACAGTTTTTATTGGTAGTTGTTAATAGGAAGACGTTGTTAAATTCAGAAGGAATGTACACATTCCTTCTGAATTTAATATTATAGATATAGATAACATAAAATAAATGGATGTTATTAGGAATACATATTAGTGTTAATAATTGATTAAATACATCTACTATTTATGTTTATTATATGTAAACTCCATCAGAGAAGCAAAATTTTGTTTACATTTATTTTATTTTATTTTGTTGATTGTAGGTAATGTACATTCTTTCTAAATTTGATATTTCTTTACTTCTTTATTTTTATTTGCATTCCAATTTTTTCAGTTACACCTACTTGATGCAGTTTGTTGTAACTGCATAAGAATATTGCAAGAAAGTATTGAAACTGCTCATTCTATTAGAGTTTGTATTCCATGTGGATCTTCAATTTTAGAGCACACACACACGGGCTGTGCCAATTAACTCAGCAGAAAGAGATATTATTTTGCAGTGGATACCATCACACTAGGTACTTACTTTACTTTAACAGCCTGTAAGTGATCCCCTGCCTGAAATAGGCTTGCCCGGAGAAGTTGGCATAATCGCTTTGGCACACAGATTAATGTTTGTAGTATCATACACCTCGCACTACAAACAATTTGGCTATTCACCACCAGGTTATCTTTAACTTTACAGCCTATCAAAAGTCTACTGCTGAATATAGACCTCCCCCATAGATTGCCTTATAGGTGTTATTAGATAGATGCTACTTCTTCCTTACCTAACCCCATATTTGTATGCCTTTGTACTTAATACACAAGTAATATTTTTTACCTTAAATGAAATTAGTGTAAATAAAACGTCTAAAAACTTGTACTTAGTCAAATAATGTTATAATTCTAAAATAACTACTTCACTTGTTTACCTTTCTGATTTGATGTATTTTTATTTCTTTTTACCTTAGTGGAATCTGGTTTACTACAAAAGTATTATGAAGGGAAACAAGTATATGCTATTTATATATAATTTAAGAGACATTAAGACTGTTTATTAGTAATAAAGATTGAAATAAATAAAGTATTAATAAATATCATTATTTAGGTGGTAGACACTGTAAAACTATAGTCTGTTCGGTTAGTTGATGAAAAAAAACACTTTTCAGGTGGATCATTTAGAATGAGTCTGCAATCTTGTCGGCCGAGAGCTTCTACATTTGTATGGAGACACAAATGATAACAGGGATATGGAATTACAATTCATGAATATTGAAGACATCTGTAACATCCCACAAACACCCCTTATGCCTGTAACTGTAACTCCTGCCATTTCCAGAGCGGCATCAACAATTACTATAATAATATGCAGACCTTTTCAATCAAAAGGTTTAAATTATTCTTAAGCAAAAATTGTCTAGTAAGGGTTATTATACTACTAGAGAGTACATGACTGATAATAACCCCTGGGAATGAGGTGATCGCTACCATGCTGTTTCTAAATGTTTTCAAAACAATTGTATAAAATATTATATTGTAAAATGTCCTTTTTTTTTAAAAAATTCTCGTTGGGTTACTTGCTGGTTCTTCCCAGGACAGAGGTTTTTTTGCGAACCAGTGGTAAAAGTAAAAAATGACTTTTAATAAGTATTATGTAGTGTAATCTATATTTAATAAAATGATTCTATTCTATTCTGTGGCTAGTTATAAGCGTGCTGCTTCTACTTCCCGTCACTGTATTTTTAAGTTATGTAATCATTTATCTAGATTCTTAATACCTAAACTAAAAGAACTACAAACCTAAAAGAGATTGCTGATTGATAACTCATTTTATGTGACACTGTGCGCTCGTATTTGTGAATACCACTTAAATGAACCTCACAATGTTGGAATAATTTATATGGTAGTTTTGCCACAGTTGCTACGCTTGTGGCAACCAAAGCTTTTTGTGGTATTCTATAGGGAGAATTTGCTGCTCGTCTCCTGGTATCTTTATTTTACTCTGTTACGACTTGTACGACACCATACGGGACGAAAGGCGATGGCAGTTGACGGAAGGGCTATACAATATTTTACATTATATATTTAATTTAGGGAAGACCTATGTTCAGCAGTGAATTGTTGTAATGATGACGAATAATAATCAATAAAACTTGTAATTATTGTTGCTTACTTGACCTGTTTCTACTATGTGCCTTATTATAAATAAAGTGCCTAATTTATAAATAAACACCGAGCAAGTTGAATAGATGCTCTGGTACCTTTTCGTATCTCTTTCAATTGACAATCTCCTTTTGTTTTTTTATAGAATAAGTGTGACAAACGAGCGCACGGTCCACCTGATGGTATGTAGATGCTGTGGCTCATAGACATCTACATTTATCCTCGTTTAAGAATCAAAATGCAGATGCATTGTCACCCCTGAGGACTAAGATGGAGTACTTCGTTTCCAGTAAAAAGGGACTCCGGTTCTCTACACTCACCATACGAAACACAGGAGCATTAAGCTACTATTTTACGCTGGTAGCGTTTTCCGTGAGAGCGTGTCCTACCCCCGTCGCGCCGTATCCGTACACAACTAGTTTAAAACTTCTTCATCATTACAGCCCTACACAAGTCCACTGCTTAACATAGACCTCCCCCAAGGAATTATACAAAGCACGGTACTGAGCCACCTGCATCCATCGACTTTTTAAATGTCTTATCAGGTCGTCACTCCATCTAGAGGGTAGCCGCCCCACATTGAGCTTACCGGTACGAGACTGCTACTCGAGAATTTTACATTTTAGCTTCAATTGTGGTTGGATGTAAACATGCTAATCAATCAACACATATTAAAAGAATGTCCTGGCACTGCACCTCGCGGCCTGTGATACTTATAATAGACTGCTTTAAGAATATGATGATTTTACAATAATAAACAATAAAAATGCAGTGACAATACAGTGTTTCTTTTTATCCTAACACAAATAGTTCAAAACACCTTGCATGCTATTTATTTTTCGTGGTTAATATCGTAAAAATCGGATATGTTACTATCCAGTCATTTTGGTTTTAATGGTGCTTGGAATGTAAACATGTTATTCAATCAATAGGTACATATTATTTACAATGTCCTGACACTGCACCTGGTGGCATGTCACTTTTAATACTGCTTTAAGAATGTAATGATTTTACAATAACAAATACAGTGACAATACAGATTTTTTTTTTATCCTAACACGACCAGTTCAAAACGTCTTACGGACTATTTATTTTCTCAATCGCTGTAGAGGTAAAACACGCAAAACACCCCTTAAAAGTTCACTGTTGGACGCACACATGCACCTATAACCGTGTTACTGGTTGCAAATGATATTAGATAAATAAGTAAATGTGTGCTTGTTTTTAGAATTAGTTGAGCATAGTTTTGGCTTACTTTTTGCTTCACTTGAATAAATTTGTAATGTATTCTGTGCTTAGTATCAATACACCACAATAAATAATAAATACAGTTAAGAATCAATACATCACCGCGTCTGTTTATTCGTACTGTTTACTCCGGTACGACTAAAAAAAAATTCCATCCACCAAGTAGTACTTAAGAATTCGAAGAACCTACAACTTTTTTATACTGTTTATTATTCACAGTGCACTATTATAACATAGGATATCAATAAAAAACTAGGTATTAGACCGTCGCCCGTATGGCATTTTAGGTTATAATGAGATTGCCGTTTGATTGTTATTTTCTCAGTATTCCCTTTATATATGGTACAACTAATATTACTATAGTAATCTAGAGATTATAAGGAATAAATCTACATACATTTCATTACGAGTCATCACAGTTTTTGGTGGGCCCATTCTCCATACAAAAAGAAATTGTCTCCTTTAGCTAAAAACGTGCTGTTTTTTGGTTCGGCCAAGCACTTGGTAATAGAAAACTTATATGTTTTCTAATTAAAGTTTAATTAACTGTGAATATCTAAAATGGCTCAAAGTTAAGCTGCTGCATCGTAGTTTTCATGTCTTTAAATACTCCCAATATATAAAGGAAAAGGGTCACAGCAGGACTGTAAAAACTACCGTGGTATCAGCTTGTTTAGCATTGTGGGTAAACTGTATGCTAAGGTGTTAATTGAAAGAGTTATGGAAGAAACTGATGGAAAAATTTGGGATGCAAGCTGGATTTCGAAAGGGAATGGGGTGTACGGATCAAGTATTTTCCATGCGCATGATTGTGAGAAGTTTTGGCCAAAACCAGAAAGTTTTTGTGCCATGGACTTGGAAAAGGCTTATGACAGAGTGGACAGGAATGTGTTATGGCAAACACTTAACTCATTTGGTTTGAGCGCTGGCTTGATACAGGCATTGAAGTCTCTTTATAGGGACTCTAGTGCTTGTGTCAGGATCAACGGGGTCTACTCGGACTGGTTTGGCATCCAAAAAGGTGTCAGACAGGGCTGTGTAGCTTCCCCCTGGCTGTTTAACCTATTTATGGACAGTTGTTTGCAAACTTTGAAAGTTGAAGAATGTGGGTTGAGAATGGGTGAGTTAACCGTCAAATGCCTTTTGTACGCCGATGATCGTCATATTTGCATCGTCGGCGGCCGAGTTGCAAATGATGGTTACTTTAATGAACCGATCATTAAAAGAAAGAGGTATGAAAGTGAACGCAAGTAAGACGAAAGTGATGGTTTTGAAAGAGAAGAAAGTAAAACGTTATGTGAAATAAGAATAGAAGGAGTTGATTGAGCAAGTGGATGAGTTTGTATATTT